>APFE030194283.1:39947-65672 GCA_000404065.3 Pinus taeda | reverse complement strand
GATTTATACTGCATGACTTTGACAAATTCAGATTGTGATAGACATCCCAATAGTGTATTGACCACCTTTGCATTCGTTTCATATTTCTTCTTTTCAGCCGGATCTGTGGGAGTTGATGCTGGAAAAGTATACCCTGTATCTATGATATCCCATACTTCAGTACCCATAGATTGAAGATAGGCATTAACTCTTACCTTCCAATATACGAAGTTTGTCCCGTCAAAAACCAGTGGCCTGATTGATGCTTCCCTCTCGTAGTTGCTCATGATGAAAGATCTTCCTTCAAGCGATCAAGCTTCTTCAGAAGGACCTACTCTGATACCAATTGTTGGAAATAATACTGAGAGGGGAGGTGAATCAGTATTATCAAGGTAATTATTCCCTTTTCAAAACAACTGATATATGCTACTTCAGTTTAATTAACCTGCGTATATACGTGATTATGCAGAAGGAAACCCGCGTATCCAAAGTCAGCTTTTACTTTACTTAATATTTTCTGATGATGATTGTTAATCTAGAGACAATAAAATAGAGCAGAGAAACAGTCACACACAAGAACACAAGATATAAGGTGGAAACCCAATGTGGGTGAAAACCACCTGCTGCAATTTGTCTCTATCTTCTTTTCAATTAGAAACTTCTTTTACAATATATTGGTGCAGTATTTTTACCAGTATGCAGGCTACAACCTGCAGAGAGCTACAACCCTCTCTCATTTTCCAGGCTCTCCTGGAAGGGAGCTACAACCCCCTTTGCTCTTGCACTAGACAAGATATTAGTATGTAGGTGTTGGCCTACAGAAGGCTACAACCTTCTCTTTCTTCCAGGGACCACGTTTAATCAATTTTCACACTGGATCCATGAACATCAAACAATCATCAGGAATCAACCAATCTACTTTTCACAAATTAGATCTAAATCAAGTAGATATTCTCCTTACAGTTGTACCCAAAACAAAGTACCAGAAACCAAACACCAGAAAGCAGAATCCAGAATATAGCAGCAATAGTCAGAAGTAGCTAGATCACAACTTAGATTATATACGCTATTTTAAAAGCCTAAAACTAGCGTGTATATGCATCTGCGTATGGAACAACCTGCATATACGCCCCTTTACTTCACTGAAACTGCGTGTATATGCGTTTTTTCCTTACTGAACCTGCGTACAGATCTTACGAAGGATAATTCACTCTTTCAACTATTCAATCATTAATTAACCCAGATTACCAGATAGATCAAGCAAGCATCACATCTAACAGATCAAAATCATACAAAGATACTATCATTCAAGCTTAAAGATTATGACCCATGAATAGAACTTATCCTTCCTTTTGCGCTAAGGTTCTTCCTTCAGATCCAGATCTACATCACCACCCAATATACCAGCTCTAACACTTTATCAGATCTTCAATTATAATGCCAATTGGTGATTTGTCACAAGATCTCCTTCCTCTTTTATAGCCTTAAGCCTTCCCCAATACCATGGTCCAAAACCATAACATTCCAATACCATGAACCCAAAACTAGGGATCAACACATCTGACGAGACGCCATGGTCCAAAACAAAGGCTCAAGTTCCAAGATCTAATTGCCAAGGACCAAAAGGATGATCCCCAACATATACGCACTTTTGTAATGTATAACCCACGTGTATACGCGTCTTCGTCTAGATGAACCTGCGTATATGTCGTTTTCTACTTTTTGAGTGCCTGAACTAAGATCTGTTATCAAATAGAGTTTCCATCAAGGACAACACTTGTGCCAAAGCTCCAGAACTGTGCCATAATGCCAACAGTCTCTCCTTCATGAGACATGCTCACTGGTGCCTCAACTGCAACTTGAGGAAGAACTGGTGGTGGAGACTATGGCAATGTTTCCCTTCTTTCCTTTAACCCAACTTCGAGGCTTTCAACAAGTTTCCCTTCTCCTCTTTTGAGTTTTAACGTTGTAAGCATGACATAAATTTGCAAATAGTTAAATCCTTCTTGCACAAAGCAAATCTAGTGCTCTGATACCAAAATGGTCTAATTAGGAATATTAGTTTTGTTGTGCTAAGATCCTCCTCAGACTATAAACAAAATGATATTCGTGTGCTTAAGGATTCATGAGTTTATTACAAGTGAAAATGAGTTTTTATGTTAATTTTATGAGCAATTTAACATAAATAAGAAACTAAACAACAACATATAAATGTACAGAAGATCACGAACAATACATCACAACAGGAACATGATGAAGGAGTTCACCCCTCCTAGACTACGTCTCCTTAGTCCAGCTTCCAATGGCTTGGGCCTCTCTATTATGCTCAAAATGTGAAAAAAGATGTGTTTACAATGCTCAAATGCTTCTGAAACCTACTCCAATGAGTTCATAATGTCCAAAAATGGCTATCTAGCCTCTTTTTTCTCCCAGTTTGGTTGAAAACTAAAGAAGTTATAACCCCTCGTAGTTTCTCCACTATTCACTCCACAAATTGCCCAAAATTTGGCACTGAACCCTCATTTTCACCCGAATTGCCACCAGATGGCCACCAAATATGTCGAAATCCAAGCAGGTACATTGGCTGTCGAGGCCTAAAAATTTAGAGAAAGTCCATATGGAGGGCCATGCGCCTAGGGGCTATCTCCCAATGTTCGACCCTTTTTCTCCGGTGGTCACATAAACTGTTGGTGGCTAACGATGGTGTTCACATGGGCAGTCAAGTCCACAAACTGGCCCAACCTTCAAATTGTGTGCTTGTCTCATTTAAATATAATAAAAAACATTAAGGGTTAAGAAACATTGTGTATAGTGTATTGGTGAAGGCTTTGTATTGGTGATGGGAGGTCGTGGGTTCGACCCCCACTGCCTCTACCCAAACTATAGCCAAAATTTTGGTGGCCTCCCGGGCTGCCACGTGGTGGCCTGGGGCTGGACCACATGTCATCTTGTGGTTGGCCATCATTCCAACAAATAGAAAACATGAAATTTCAACCATTCAAAATGTGCCACTTGGCATGATGTCATTCACTGAGAAGCCCATTGACCAATTCAACATCCACACACCTTACCTAGTCAGCGCCACATTAGCAGTACAAACTACTCACTGGGCTGTCCCTTTTTTTTTAAATTTGTATGTTTGAGAAAGTGAATAGAACCCATTTCTGGAGTCATATGGAGTCCATTTCGCGCGAAACAAGTTGTGTCAGATTCAGGATGATGACCACTACGCAGTCATCTAGTTTCCACACCAATTTGAAAACTTTGAATTTTTGGCTATTTTTTGAGCACCTGATCACACAGTCCACCAGCAGATCCTCCATCTTCAGATTCCATGACTCAAAACTCTAACCACTAAATTTCTCAATCTCTCTCTTTCCATTGTTTCCATCTTCTTTCACCACAAGAATTGATCCCACAGATCTCCCACTGAATAAGGTCTACCACAGGCCTGAGAAAAACCCCTCAGCAACAAAGGTGTCCCCTTGAAGCAGACACAACTCTGATACAAAATGTAGGTTTTAACCCTGTACAAAAATTACTTAGCAAACAAATTTTTAAAACAGAAAATAAATAATGGCAAGAACATAAAACATAAAACAAATATACATAGATATTTTACACTAGATTCCAATTCTGAAACTACCAAATTGATTTTTCATTATATTCCTTTCAATGTTACAATACATATATATACATGCCAAAGAATTCATAAACATGAATCTATTAACCCTGGATTAGAGCATAACCATAGTTCCATTGACTGGATCTACAAAATACCATGGGCAGAAAACCATCATGCCCAAAACCATGGGTAGGTCTGCCCAACATCTTTGGGTCTACCCCCCATCCTTGGGTCTACATATATATAGGAAAAAAATAATTCTCAGGGTGCTACCCCAGACCCCCTGTAGGGGGGCTACCACCCCCCTACTACGCCCTACGTAATGAACAAGGGGGACATACCCCCCCCCCCCCCCCCACACGTGCCACTAGTCGTGGAAATAATATAACACACACCAACAAATTCATCCAATGTCTAGTGATATTGGTGCTTATACCATGGTGGAAATAGGTCCCTCATCTCCATCCACATCAGGAGTGTCTTTTATGATTTTCTCTTTACCACCTATTAGTGTGATAGGTACTACTACCTGAATTTTGATTACACCTCTCTCCTCACAATGGGGCATCACACCAGTTGCTACGACAATCTCGACAAGTTTTCCAAGTTTTTGTATGTCCCTTCCTCTATCAAGATGTCTATTTGGAATGGGGGAAATCCCAAGTCAATCCATGGGATCTAGGTGGTTCCCACCTAGTTCATCTATCCCTATGGTTATGATCTCTAGAATGGGTTAGTCATCTTCGATGAACTTTCTGAGAGGATCTATGTTTGTCTCTAGTATGTCTAGTGACAATACTATTTTTTAGGGAAATTTTAATCCTTAGGGAACTTTTGTGTTTTGAGGAACCTTATTATTTTGAAGTTTTGAATCCTTTAGAGGGGCTAATTTACCTACCAAAAATATTGATCTAAATATTGGGGGGCTTATAACCTAAAATTAGATGTAGAGTCTTAAATTCATACTTTAATGTAAAAGGTAATTTGATTGATAATCAATTGACAAGTTCAAACGTAACTAAAGTTGAATAAATCGACAAGACACCTTATAAGAAGGCAATAGGAAGAGAGTGAAGAGGGAAAAGGAGAGGTCCCAAAATTGGCCTCATTGCTGGCTTGAGGGGGCTTGGACCCGGGTTCAGAGTTAGTTGTGCTAACCAACAAAACCCTATACTACCGGCCCTTTCCGCAACAGCCTATGTAGCATAGGCTGCAATCTCACCCGAGGCATTATTGGGGGATGACAAAACCAAGTTGATGCATCCAAAGGACTATCTGATGTGTTTATGTTACTTCTAGGGCTTTATTCCGACCTTCGCAAACCCTAACCCTTGAAACGCGACAATTACAATAACTTACAATTAATAGATCCAAACTTTGTGCTAATTGTTCTAAACATTCATAACATCACGTAATTAATCAGATCTACCACTTTCATGCATCTATTAAGGAATTTTCAAGATAAATTCAGTAAAATAGAGCGAATACATAGCAAATGCAGAAGTAAGGAGTAGCACATATAGACACAAGTTATGCTTCAAAATAGCCTTTATTATGCTCAGATATTTTGTTACCGATTGCTTCTACCCTATGCACATAGTTGAAGGGGCCCGCGCACTCAGCTATAGACTTACCAAGGTCTCCACGTACACAGCTTTAGGAGCCTTCCCCTTCGCCTAAGTACAGAAAATAGACTTCCTACATAGATCAAATACCCATACAATCTTAGATATCTTCCATGACTCTCTATGAATCCCTTTTATATCATTTTCTATTATAATACCATGGTCCACAAACCATGAGCGAGTCACAAAACACTTAAATTTTAACTAACTAAGGGGCTTTGACCTTCCGAAAGCCCCTTTGGCTCCTAACGACCTTCGTGCTCAGCTCCTCAAAATGCAGATACTTTACAATAATAATAAAAACAGTTTACAAAATTTGCCCCATGGGACCCTGTCCCAACATGCCTTGAACATAAACTGGTGACTTGTCCTCGAGCCACTTTGTTGGTGTCACCTTGATATTTTCCTATAGACCACTGAGTTCTATCTTCAATACTTGAAGATCTATTGTCCCCTACACATTGGCCTGATGAACTTCCTCAACCAATTTTTTAGTAGTCAGACCTTTGACTGCAAGGCCCATGGTCCTCTGTGTTTGTTCCATGGCCTTCAGCTTGCTCTGCACTGACTATGTCAACTAACTTGCTTCATCTTCCCAAGGCCATGTCCTTAAAGATATGATGGATTCCTTCTGACATAGCTCGTTAATCTCGCATTGGATGAGATTTCCCTCGTGTAATTTGGTAAACATTTGCACTTGTGCTAAGGTTCGCGTTGTAGATCAGATCTCATCAAACTGCCTTTGTTTCTCTCAAATTTCTGCTTCAAGTTTCTGCAAATTTGGATCCTCCTGTAGCAAAGTCCATAATTCCATGGCTTGTTCAAACAATTGGGTGTAGCCCTTGACTACAACTTCTAATGTATTCATCTCTTCTTTAACAACAGCTTCACATTACTCTCTAAATTTTGGAGGAGTGATTGGTTACAACTTAAGTTGGAGTTCAAATATTTGCAGCTGCAACTCAAAATGAACTTTACCAATTTCCTCCTTTGATTCCTTGACTGCAGCGGCTAGCTTCTGAATATTTTTTGCAAAGGCTGCTTCTACCAAAATCTGGAGCTCGAGAATCTCACTTCAAGCATGTGCCTTTCCCTCGAACATCTACAGGTTGTTTGTCTTTACTTCATTGATGACCAGTAGTGCATGTTGTTACCAAACTTTGATCTCATCTGATACCCCTTGATATAGCTCGTCTAGTGTCTGAATAGGGAGTGACACTAGGTTCACACTCAATTCCTTTAGGTGCAATAAGCATGCCCTGCCTTCTAATGTTTCAGCGTGCAGTGACCCCTCTGGCAGCTACACTATGTGGAGGTCCACGGTGAGCTCTGCTGCTAAGGCCAACCCGCTCGCTTATATTAAGCTCTCTTGCTTCAGAATCGCTTGTCCCACGCTCACTTGAATGATGCCTGTGTAGACCTATAATTCCCTCAAGCCCTGTTGTACCTTGTCCAGTGTCTGATGGTACTAGTCTTTGATGTGGTTCCAAATGTTCTCCATTGCATCACAAACCACATCACCGATCTCGTCTAGGTCCCCATCCATGAGGATGAAAGGCATCACACTTGCCGATTTGTCTAACTTCTATTTGTTGCCTGACCCTATAGAACTCTACTTCTACCTCTTTTTGAAAATGAAGGGAGACTCCAAGCCTATGCCCCCTTCCTGTTCACCCTCTGTTTCAACCACTTCATTAGTGCACTTTGTGTTAGCCTTGCCGAGGTAAATAGTGGCCTATGATGTAGTGGCAATTTTCTCCTTTGGCGTCTTTGTGTCTTTGGCAAAGACCCTCTCTTGTGTTTCTTCTTTCTCCTCTTTTTCTTCTTTCTCCTTCTGTTGTGCAAACTTTTCCTTAGCCACAACATTTTCCTTCACGGAAGCCTTTTGTGCTTCCTTCTTCTTCTCTTTCGTTGTTTCTATAATTTTCTCTGCTTCACCTTCGCCAACACTACTACTTCTGATGCCCACATCAGACGGGGTGAGCCAGTCTCTCAGCCATTTAGTGACGGCCCCCATAATGTCATATTCGATGACCAGGTATGGAAACTTGTGCCATGTGCGTGTAGTATCTTTCTTTGCGTGAATATGCAGATTATGAAAATCTTCCTTGACGTCAGCCACATTGGCATACTGTGTGTGCAAACTAGGTGATAATTGTGGCTGTTGGTTAATCACCATCCTCAACTTTGATTTAAACAAGAACCAAAAGATATTCATCTCCATAACATGCTTAGGGTCCTTGGTTGCCCACAGCAAGGTGAACTTCGTGGCCTCGGGTAGATTTGGATCATGCTAAGGGAACTGACTTTGTTCTGGTGTCCTCCATGCCACCAACGTGATCAAAAAAAGTAGTGACACATAGTGGAATGCCTTGCCATCATCATGGGCCTCTCTGCAATCCTCCAAAAACTCATGACATAAGTACTAATCCTAGTTGTCTTGGACTCCCTTGGCACATTACGCAACCAAAGATACTGCCGGTGCTGACACTTCATCAACGTGACACTTCCTCATGATTTTTCCAACCAAAATTTGTGCAGCAAACTACACCGCGCCATTTGAGATGGAATGAATTGAATGAATGCGTGACTTCTTTACCAGGCCGAAATCGCTCTTCATTTGGTCCACCAAATTATTCTCCTGCAATTTTCTGGCAAATGCACTCGTAGGGTCCACTCCTTGGTAAGGCAACAATGTGATTATGTTGATCAACATGTCAGTACCTAGGATGGGCTCTCCTAACCATAGGCACCCATTGTCAACCAGCGTCAATAATTGACGCACACAAATTGTATTAATATCACTACGGTTAAAATGTGGCACCCACAACATGTTTAATAGCCCCGCACACCCAACTTTAGACACTCATTTCATCGAATCAAGCCGCGTGAGTTCTGATTCTTCATAATATACCTTCTTCAGGTACTTTCTCGGTTCTAGCCATGGGAACTTCATGTGATCCCCCAAGTCCTAGTCCTCCATCTTTAAATATGGTATTCGGACCAGAAAATTGCACTCAAAAGGCACATTCTCTAGCAACAATGGGGTGGATACCATGAACTTCGCTAAATCCAAATCTTTAGGAACCTTAGTTGTACATTTTCTTGGTGCTATATAAGGCAATGGTCTAGTTATAAACTCATCTTCCTCTACATCAATCTCCTCAATTCCCTCGGTTAATTCTTCCTCATCTAGGTCCAGGGGTTCTATCGACTACCTGGTTCTACCCATCTTCCCCTTTTGTCTAATCTCTATTGGAATTTTGTTCGGCGATTGCTGCACCGGTGCTTTCTAGGGCTTCTTCTTCTTCTTATCTCCAGTTGTGGAAGTAGATAGTTTAGGTCTCGACGACTTAGGAGTTGTAGTAGGTAAGCTTGTAACCACATGTTAGGTTGGCTCAGGCTTAGGTCGGGTTGCAGTCACTCTCTCGAGGAATCTTTTGCACTACCAATAAATTAAATTTGTGAATCCTAGCTCTGAAATCTTCTCCTTAAGTATTTCCCAATCTTCTGCAGACATACAACAATTCTTTTGGCACAAGCTAAAGTGCAAAAGCTCAAGGAAAATTCTCAGGAGGCAAAGTGTTCAAATGTGGAGCAAGAAGTTGTATTTATAGCCCAATTTGAATTCAAATCCATGTATTCCCTCCAAATCCCTACCATTAATGCATGTTTGGCAGAAAATTTCCAAAGATATGTGTCTTAAATGCTCTCCCCCGCTCCCTTTAATGGAAAAATCGCCATCCCATCAGCTACAATGCTTCCAACATCACTTTTTGGCTAGGTTGCATGGGACCCACCATTCTAGTGTAGCTCCTTCATCGCAGCTCTCCCCTGCACCTTCCCTCGATTCATCGTGCAGCCCATTCACTTCTCCCAACCATCCTTCTAGCTGTTTAGTTTATAGTCTCCTATTCCCTTGCAACTTCCTGGAGTACTAAGACTATCCCACATCCATATAGTCATTGCGCAGGGGCAGGATCACCCCGGTACAACTTTAACTGGCTCCCATTGACCAAGGAAAACTTTAAGAACCACCCTAAATTTATATGTATAGTAAATTAGTGAATCCCCATGATACATAGGAAAAATGGGAGGCGATTTTATCAATAATATAATATGTATATATAATTTTTTTGGCGAATCTCTCACCAGATTATATTATCTTGTAAAGTCATGGAGAATCTTTCACTAAATTATAAAATATTGTAAGATCTTGGCAAATCTTTCATTGAATAATAAAACTTTATGAAGTCTTGGCGAATGTTTTCTTAAAGTATGAAACCATATATGATAATAGGAAAACATATTCATTAAACTATAATGTACTAACATACATGTTTGGAAAAAAGAAACATAATTTTCTCTTCCTACAAACAATGTTGCAAGTTTCAGTGGTCATGTTTGTCAAGGTTCTTACTGTACACTCTTTCATATCATTCTTTAGTTTTGATAATATTCCGCAACAATGTTCTTGTAGGTGTTGATCTTGACCACCAGTTCTGTCAAGGTATGAGAGATTAATCTTTTCTCGACCACTTTTGTCAAGCTATCAAATTTCTTTCTTATTCCATAGACTCCAACTCCGAGATAAAAATAAATAAATAAATAACACATCAAGTTTGTTTACCCCCACACGCCAGTAAGTAGCAACCCCCAACTATATAATATAAGAAAGTAGTAGGTATCCCAAAGGCCTGAAGGGGATCTAATGGAAAGAAGTGACCGTTGTCAGAAGTCTTCCAATAAATATATAAATGTAGATTTATTATTATTTTAATTGGAAATATTCAATTAAATAATAAACTTTAATTACATCTCTCCTAATCTAAGTTGCTTATTAGCATAATTCACTACCTTCATATGTCTTGCATTTTTTAATAGCATTGTAATGTGTGGATTAATTTCCTTTTCGGTGCACAATCTCCTTCTTTTAGGACAATATGGTGTAGTGGCCCAACCCTTACAACAAACTAGGAATAATAGAGAAGATGAAAGGTTGTACAAACCAGCTTATTTTTCAAACAACTAATCCAACATCAATACCTTAAATTTTTCATGAAGATATCATATTGAGAACATTTGAAAATGGTGGGAAATCTGGGCAGTGACTATCTCTCTTTTGTGAGGGTGATGCGGAAAGAGTGATAAGATTCCATTGTTTTGAATTTTTTTTTGTTAAATCAGAAAAACCAATATTAATGGAGATATTGGTATTTTTTATTAAATTTTGTGAAGTGACTAAATGTAGCTTTAACCATTCACCTTAAGATGTTTTTTACAATATAATTTCCTAAGTCCATTTAATATCTTCATTGTCATAAAAACCAACCTATATCCATCTTAACTCCACATCTACCACTCATAGAGGGATGAAATCTATTTATCCCTCTTAGCACTTGTAGACCCGGAATTAAGATGGACATAGACCTAGAATTAAGATGGATCTAAGCTAATACAATTTCCCCTTTAAATAGTCTATGCTCACATGAATACCATGGTATTACCATGGGTCAATACCATGAGTTATTATAAACTTGGAGCTTAAAAGCTACTATTAGTAATTTATAAAAATTAATAATTGTTTTTTATTTTATTTTTTTATTTTAACCAAGTTAAAATGTTTAAGTGGCATTAAATTACAAGATCCATTTTTACTCTTGATCTACCCAACCCCGAGAGGGATCAAATATTTTTTCACTCTATGCTAATTTGCATATCACGATATTTGATCCCTCTCAGGGCTTAGTAGATCCAGAGTAAAGATGTATCTATCCTTGTTTAATTTCCCCCTCTAAATAGGCTACATTCCACGTGAATACCATGGATCAATACCATGTGCCATCTTTATTTTTATTAATGCTAATATTAGGGTTAATAATGTTTTTTGCATGGTATTAATAATAATTTGGTCGATGGTATTTGGCCCATAGGCTTCACCAAAAAGTACAAATTTTGTGTGTTCGTAAATGGATAAATATATATATATATATAAATATATATATATATATATATATATATATATATATATATATATATATATATATATTATATGAATATATGTCCATACCTCTCGTAAAATTTATTTATTTACCATACATTTGGAGTAAGTATAAAAAGAGGTTTTATTTATTTACCATACCTCCACTTTATTTATATTTTTATTTATTCGGATGAAATACAACATCCCAAACCAGAAAATGGGCAGTTGCAAACGAATTTAACATTGAAAAGCAGAAAATATGGCGATTGTAATGGAATATAACCTCCCAAACCAGGCAAATCGGGTCAAATGAGTCTTTTCATAATTTATCTACCCCTTTTTTTGGGATAAAATGAAAAGAAAAAAAAAAAAAATTGGGCTAAATATATGAAATGGGTGTTTTATAAAAATTTCACCCCTCTAAAATTAAAAACCCCTTAAATTTCGCCCCTAAAATTTACCATGCCACTCACCTTTCCTGGAAATATCTCCCTATTCAGCTTCACGAGCTGAACTGTGGCTCCATCTGTAATCTCCTTGACAATATAGGGCCCTAGCTAATGCACTTGGAACTTTCCCGGAAACTTCGTGAACTTATTGTCATACAACAATACCAAATCTCTACTCTTAAAGGTGCATTGTTTAATATGGCGATCATATCATGTATTTTTGCGATCCTTCTACACCTACTAATGAAAATCGGCCAAGAAGCAATCTTCCTCCACCTCAACTAGCTGCGTGTGGCATTCTTCCATGGTATCCCGATCGGCCATGTCTATAACTGCAGCAATCCGCAAAGTTGGCACGATGTACACCATTGGAATCACAACTTCTTATCCATAAACCAGTTTAAATGGTGTCTATCTAGTTAATGTTTTACAAGTAGTTCTATACGCCCATAGAACAATGGGTATGTGCACATCCCAATCATTCTGTTTTTCATTACAAATCTTTGTTACGACATTCTCCAGGATTTTGTTAAAGGCTTACATTATTCCATTTGCTTGAGGGTGATACAGCGTGCTCTTTTGGTGATACATTTGGAACACTTCAATCAAGGTAGAAATTGTTTCGTTCAAGAAGTGTGAACCCCTATCACTCATCAAAATTTTAGGGAAGCCAAACTGAGACAAGATGTATTCAAAAATGAACTTTGCAACTGTAGTCATTCTACAATCTTTCACAGGTTGCACCTCAACCCATCTGGTCAAGTATTCGGTGTTGTAATGATGTATCTTTCTCCGTTCTTCTTTCCTAGTGGCTGAATTGGTCCCACGAAGTCTATTTCCCACTTATCGAAAGCATGTACTAATATTTGCAAGTTCAAAGGAAATTCATCTCTTCGTGACAACCTCCTCATTCTCTGACAGACAACGCATGCCTAGCAATAATCCATGGAATCCTTATGCACATTCAGCCACCATAGTCCTTCTCGTAGGATCTTCTGTGCAATTTCTCTTCCCGCATAATGTCCTCCTGCAACTCCTCCATGTGCTTCAATGAGGATACTTTGTCGTTTGTACTCCAGGATATACCTAAGGAATATTGACCACCAATTCTTTCTTTTGTTGTGTTGTATACCCTTCAGGAGTTGTACCCATAGACAAGAATTGGATTATGTTTGCAAGATGTTCATCCGTGACAGGTACAACAAAGAGTTGTGCATCAAGCAATCCTTCCTCCAGATTTGTAGGTTCATCACCATTCTCAATTCGTGAAAGGTGATCTGGTCCAACATTCAGTTGCCCTAGCTTCACAATTACCTCAAATTCATATTCTTGAAATAGTAGCAACCATCTACAAATTCCCCCCCCGCCCCCCCCCCCCCCAACACAGGCTTGTTGACCGGATACTTCAAAGAAGAATGGTTTGTGCACATTTTGAAGTGCACACCCAACAAATAGTTCCTGAACCTCTGGAGCGCGTACACCATTTCCAATTCTTCACGTTTTCTGGTTGAATAATTCTTTTATGCCTTTGATAACTTCCTACTCGCAAACGCTATCGGGTGGTCGATATCACCTTCGTCTGGTTGGATTCGCACAACTCCTAATGTTATGCATGATGCATCTACATGTACATGGAACTCCTTCTTCCAGTCAGGGAACACTAGAATAGATGTTGTGACCATTATTTCCTTCAAGACATCCAAATTCTTCTGGAAATCATTATCCCAGCAAAACGCCGTGTCCTTCTTCAGTAATATCTCCATGGGCACAATGATTTGTGCATATGCTTTGATGAATTTCCTATATTATCCTATATCGCCCAATGTCACACACAGTGGTTTGACATTCTTTGGAGGCTCCAAATTGATAAGAACTGCAATTTTTGCAGGGTCTACCATCAACCCCTACTTACAGACAACACAGCCCAAAAGTATCCCATACGGTACGCAGAATACGTACTTCTTCAGATTAGGGGATATTTGATAATTTTGACAAGTATCCAACATGATGTGAATACTAGAAACATGTCTCTTTACTAACCCAAACACTGTTCCATCATCAACGTATACCTCCAAAAACTTATAAATAAATTCTTTGAAAGTTGCGACTACCACCCTAGAGAAGATTTTAGGGGAATTCTTAAGTCCAAAGGGCATAAATCTATACCAAAAACAACCCCATTCAGTAGTGAAGGTAGTATTACTTTAATTCCTCTGACACGATTTTGATCTGATGATACCCTGAGAACCCATCAATAAATGAATAGGCTTCCTAACCTCCAACATTCTCTAATATTTCGTTTATGGATGGCGTAGGAAATGGATCATGGACACAAGAATAATTTAACTTTCTTAAATCTACGTAGATCTGAATTTCTCCCTTCATCTTCTTTTCCTGAATCATCATAGGACTAACCCAGTTTGATTCCTTGATAGACTCAATAATCTCCGTTGCAAGCATCTTATCCAATTCTTTGGGCACTTTTTCCTTGTACTTAGGATTCAACCAGTATGCGCATTGTTTCACTGGCTTTGCATTTGGCTTTAGAGTGATCTTCATGACACCTAGATCACCTACTATCCCTTTCAAATTAGAGAACCTCGTGGAAAATAAGTCCTCATACTCCTGGAATAACTCCACGACCTTGTCCATTGTGTCCTCATCCCAATAATCACCTATATTTGTAAACTTTGGTTGCACTTCCAACCCAATATTCACCAGCTTGGTCTTCAAGGGCTTTGAGATATCAGGGACTTCTACCTTAGTCCCCGCCACTTTGCAATGTCCTTCTGACTCAAGAATATTGATATCCTAGGATCTTCCTCACCTTCCTTAGGGTCACATTGTATCATTCTAGAGCATGATGCAACTGCGTACTCTACTCTGGTTGTACCCATGCGATAGGTTCTTATGGAATTCAGAACATTGCATCTTTGAACTCCTGTAATGCTTCATCAATACACTCAAATCCATCTTCAAAGCTAAAATTTAACAAAAATATTTCCTTCAGGACATCCCATTCTGCGGTTCCATGTCGTAACTTTGTTTCTAGGTACTAGTTCATCGTAATCGTATCCAAAGTGTGGCATAATATGTGAACCCATTTTAGTCGTGGTTCTTCTCCCCATGCCTTTGTCCATCGCGCCAGATGCTCGTGCAGATTGTCCTTTCCTGTATACTTCTCCGTAATGTGGGTATTGGCATACAAAAACTATCACTTTATCATTCGTCGATATTCCTTCCTGTCTGCAAAGTTGTTCTTATGTGTACCCCACTATCTGGCAGGTGTAACTCTTAGCGAACTATCTAATGCCTCGAACTAATGTTCCTCTAGTACATCCCTCTCAAATTTATCCAGAAATAAATTGACATCTTCTAAACCATTATAATATGGTAAGTTGTGTACCTTAGTGGATATACATTGAAGTGACTTAGTAATCCTGTTGCATCGCAGCGACGATACCTCATGCAATATGTTATGCCACTGCTCAAGCTCCTCATCTAAATCTGAATTACAAGATTTATCCTTCCCCCAAGTAATTTGCCCATTCATCGTAGGGTTGATCCAATCCTCATCCTATGCAGTAAGCTTATAGATTTTCTCAATATCTTCCTCATAATAATATCAGACTGGTTTAGTATATCATGCACCCTCGACCAGATCCCATGGAACAATAATCCTTAGTTCCTTCTTCTAAAATTTCATGTTGTGCTTCTTGAGGTTGATGACTGCATTCATATCAAATGCCCAATCAATGCCAAGCAGTGCTGTGTATGGGTTACTGTCATCCGCTATTACAATCACTTCAAAATCACCTATGGTGTGTGCCCCTTCAATATCCATAGTTATTGCATGTACGCACCCCATAAGAATGAACTTTTGTTGATTCAACATTCTTAGTTGGATCGAGGACCACTGTAGTGTTGGCCTCCCCATTATTTCCCAGTTTTCCTTCAGCAACACATTTGCATCAAATCCCAAATCAAGGATCACTTGGTCCATTTCACATTCTCTGATATGGGTAATCAATCTCATTTCCCGAACAATCCTTTTCTTGCCTTTATCCACCTTATGTACTGCGTGTTATTCTGGTAGTGGCTTACTCTTACCAGTGTAGTTATCTATCAATTCAGGCAGTCCCTCTACTACTTATTGATCCCTTAGGAGCTTCATGCATGTTTGTAAGAAAGATGTTTACAATGATGGATATGTTTCTTGTGTAGTACTGACTCCTTTAGGCTTCTCCATGTTCGTATTTTGAGCCCTTGAGGTAGAAGATCCTACATCTGTGAAGCTCCTCTTTGCCTGCATAAATGTTTCCTTCACTTATTCACATCAAATCTAGCCTCCCTATCAGTAGCCTTGTGTACCCATAGATTTTCCTCAGGTTATTTTCCTTGGTCCTTCCTGGTAGCTATATCGTTCCACGTAAAAATATTAACACTTGGCCCATCTTTGCGTGGTTTTGATATCATCATCTGGATGTTCGACGTACGTTGTTTGGTTTGGGTCTTATTTTCTTGCATCTTCATGATGAGCACAAGACAATATTCTATGACATGATCAAATTGTCGACAATATTGACATGAGGGATGTGTTAGATTCTAACAATCTCGCGCAAAGTGACCTGGTTCTCTGCAATTGTAACAAATGATCTGGCCACGACCTCTTCCGAATCCTCCTCCTCATCCTCTTCCTCGTCCCTAGAATCCTCCACGTGCTACAATTGCTCCTTGATCCTACTGATAATGTGCCTCCATCTATACTCTATATGTTGATGTTCTTTCAATCATCAATTCATAACTCCGGCAATTGCGCTTGTCATGACCGACAGATTTGCAAAAGTTGCAAAACAATTGTTGGGGAGTCTGCACAAACTTCTGCAAAAAATGACAATTGTTTGTCATATGTTTTACTGTGATCTGAAAAATAACGGACCAAGGTACCACACCTGTACTTGTCCCAACAATATTTTTAGGCTTTAGGGGAAAAGGGACTCCTCCAACTAGATAATTCAGATACACCAAGCAATGATCTTTGTCATGCCCATGACCTTTATATTTTAAACACCATAATTTTGTACAGACCTCATTCTGGACTTCTTTTCCCTTTTTGAGGCTTTTCAACTCCATATGTAGGCTAGCCAACTGCGACTAAATCTACTGCACTCCCAGATTCGTATCCTCAATAGGTGAGGCTTCCAATTTCATAGCAATCTCCAATGCCTCGGCCTACATTCCAATATTCTATTGTGACAATGGAAATATAAAATGGGGTAATAGCGAAGCAATATACCAATCCTTGTGTTGATCATCCTAATCTGCATTTTAGCATGTTGCAGCAAACATTTCAAACTTTGATCAAAATCCCACGTAGGCTCATTCACCTTATGCTAGATCTCTTTGATTTTTGTTACCAACTGGGCTTGTGATTTAGGCATCTTGAATTCATTATTCGACGCATCCTTTGTATCTTTTAGAGTCGCAGCTGGGTGAGTTGAACAATACTTAATATACCATCTCAGCGCTCTATCTTGCAATGTTATGACCAACTGCACTTTCTTTAGGTCATCATTTTTTAAGTAATTTAGACTTCTGTGATCCATAATCTTGTTTGTGAGAATAATTTCGGCAAAATAATTTAGGTCATCATTTTGTGAGAATAATTTAGGTCATCATTTTTTATCTGTTGTGACTTCCACACAGCATCTGCTACAAACCAAATTTGTTTAGGGTCTTCTATCCCCAGACCCTTGAATATGGGCATATTCATAGCATTTGCGATATCGAATAATGGAGGTGGAGGTGGAGGTGTAGGTGTAGGTGTATGAGGTGGAGGTGATGGCGGAGGTGGAGTGGATGGATGTGGTATTCTCGTGATACCCTAATTTACTTTTTGTAGCACACCTTGAGGCATCTTCAGAATACTACTTTCTTCATCACTATCAGATGCTCCCAACAAAGCACTGTATTCAACACCCAAATCTAGATTTCGTCTAAATGGATTTTCACTTCACGTAGCTCCCCTCAAATGTCGACTAAACATCAATTCAATGGAATAACATGTTTCTCACACAATAACATTTTAATCGAAGTTTTCAAGGACTTCAAATACTCACCTCTTGGTCCTTTGAAAAACCGGCGTTTAGCTTCGCTATAACTAACATATGTATCGATCGTGAACTCAATAATGAATCCACCCAAACTACTATCGATCCAATAATCGACCGCCCTTGCGATCTTCTTTTCTTACCCTTCCAGATGCCTCACTAGCTTTGGAGTCCAAACAATAGTGTTATCCAACTTCCATGTACCTTCATCGTCTACTAATTTAGACAACCACTCATATAATTTTCACAGAAAAGAGCATAATAAAATTTCGTGTTCTTCTGTATATAGGAATCTATTCAACCACTCTTCCTTTGTCAAACACAAATTCCTATTTTCCTGGGCTACAAATTTGTGTAGCTTCCGATTGATCCACTTTTTGGTCTCTTTCTTAGTCGGTATCCACTTATTGCTCATCACATAATCCTCAGATAGATCCTGGTCTCAACAACATAACCATTTGTTGGCTTGAGGGGGCTTGGACCTAGGTTCAAAGTTAGTTGTGATAACCATCAAAACCCTACATTACTAGCCATTTCTACAACAACATGCATAGCGCAGGCTGCAGTCTCACCCGAGACAGTATTGGGGGATGATAGAACCAGGTTTCTACATCCAAAGGACTATGTGATGTGTTTTTGTTACTTTTAGGGCTTTATCCCAAACTTTGTGAACCCTAACCCTTGAAATGCGACAATTATAGTAACTTACAATTAACAGATCCAGACTCTACCCTAAATGTTGTAAACATTCATAACATCAAGTAATTAACCAGATCTACCACTTTCGCACATCTATTAAGTACTTTTCAAGATAAATTCAGTAAACAGAGCGAATACACAACAAATGCAGAAGTAAATAGTAGCACACAAATACACAAGTTATGCTCCAAAATAGCCTTTATTATGCTCAAATATTATGTTACAGACTCTTTCTACCTTGCACACATAGCTGGAGGGGCCCACACACTTAACTACAAACTCACTAAGGTCTCCATGCACACAGTTGCACGAGCCTTCCCCTTTGCCTAGGTATAGAAAACATACTTCCTACTTAGATCAAATAACCATACAACCTTAGATATCTTCCATGACTCTATATGACTCCTTTTTATATCATCTTCTATTACAATACCATGGTCTGCGAACCATGGGTGAGTCACAAAACACTTATCTTCTAACAAACTAAGGGTCTTTGACCTTCCTAAAGCCCCTTTGACTCCTAACAACCTTCACGCTCCGCTCCTCAAAATGCGGAGACTTTATAATAATAACAAAAACAATTTACAAAATTGACCACAAGGGACCCTATCTCAACACTCATTGCATGTAGTGGTTCTTCTTAATGGAATTATTCTTCTCCAATTCTCTCTCTCTCTTTCTCTCTCTCTCTCTCTCCATATTTTTGTGATGTATTTAGTTCTTGCATTTTTATCAATGTTCTTGTGATCAATCTTATGGTAATTTGGATGTTTTCTCTCCTCCTCTCTTAACATTCAAACCTATAGGATATTATCCCTCGAGATCTAGATTAGTGGTATCAAAGAAAGTTATGGTTCCGTTGGAATGAAGGTTTGAATCATATTTCACTTTCAACGTTTTGTAGCAATCTCCAACCTCCTTTTGGCACTTTTGGAGACAATTTTCTAGGTCATACACTATAAGTATCACAGTTGATCCACAAGCATTATAGGGTTTTCTACCTCATAACCTCATTAACCATGGAAATAACATTCTTACATGGATTCACTACATCCATTGGTCTGTAACATGGAGGTTACATGACCTCTACAACAACCCATGTTGCTCTATAAACCCTTGGCATCCTTTGTATCCCACTTGGTATTCTCACATTCATTGTTATTGTAGATTTATACAACCATGCCATAACTTAAAATAATTGTATGCAACACATAGAAGCTTGGATGACTTCATTTTAGCCATTTCGCATCTTGTCCATTGTGGTATGGTCGCCATAGAAGTGCAATAATAGGTGGAATGCTAGGAAAAAACCTTCAATGAACTTAATGTAGGTTCCATACCTCTATAGATCACTTTAAAAGGTGAAAATTAGATCATTTTAAAGGATGATTTGTTAGCTCAATTGGGCCTTTTACAATATTTTTTTTTGCTTGATGCTTTGAGAGATATCATCCTTTTAAGTCACACATGTTTGTAAAGTAGCGTGATTGCACACACCTTGAATTTCAAGAATGATTTTCCCACTCCACGTATCATTATCAAGTAAGTATCTTATAAAATTCTCTTCGATATCGCAAATGGGTCTTTGATCGAATTTGATTTCATAACATGGAACAAAAGTTTGTAGTAATAGGTTGATTGCCAAGAAAATAAGTTAAAAAAAACCCATGGTTTTGGGTTATCCACAAACTCCTGATATTGGGTCATCCACAAACCCAAACCTTTTCTTCATTGCCACTTTGTACACTATAATCATGATGGTTATGTGTCATCCACAAACCCATAGATATGGGTTAACTACACAAATCCCTTCTATACAATGGCTAATGGCATATTGTAATCATTATGCTACATTAAACATAATTGGGTCTTTCTTTTTATATCATTTTGAATGATGGGGACCATCATTTTCTAAGGGTGGAGGATTGATTTGAATTTTATGGGGGCTTATAACCTAAGTTCTGATGTATAAGTCATAAAGTCACAATTTTATATAAAATGGAAGTTGATTGATATGTAACTGATAGGTTCAAACTTAACTAAAGTGGAATATGTCAATAAGACACCTTATAAGAAGGAAATAAGAAGAGAGTGAAGGGGGAGAAGGAGAGGTCCCAAATTTTGCCTTATTGTATGTAATGGTTGGTTCTCTCTCTCTCCATATTTTTGTGATGTATTCAATTCTTACATTTCAATCAATGTTTTTGTGATCAACTTTATGGCATATATAAATTTTTTCTCTCCTCCTCTCTCATCATTCAAGCCTTCGGTATCTTAGCCCCCAAGTTATAAATCAAATATCCCTGCCACTACTACTATGCTCACAATTTTTCACACTTATGGTGGTGATTTTTCACTAGGATGTTTTCATTTTAGTGCCAAGTATAATCCCATTGAAAGTCATGCTTTTGGGAGTCCCTTCGTCTCTGGGGCCAATCACTTTAGGGGAAATCATCCTTTCACCATGATGGATAGTCCAAGCCCTTAGTACTATGGCTTTGTTTCACCCTTTGGCTAATATTTGTCTTTTGGAAAATTTTCTATGTATGGATCATAAGGTCCATCTAGAGGTTCTTCTCTACCTTCATACATGTTCATGCAAAATCAACTTCCATTTCTAGAATATATTTATTTTCTATATTATACAAGTTAATCAGTGATCCCATATGCCATGATATTAGGTGGCCTCCAATTCCTACGAAATTACCCTCTGATATTCCCAAGTTTAAAGGAAAGTTGGGAGACTACCTGACCATGCATATCACCACCTATCATCTATGGTGTTCTTCTAATTTATTTGTGGTAGGTTTTGTGAGGTTGTGTCTTTTCCAAAGAACCCTAACTAGAGATGCCATGAAATGGTATATCAAGTTGGATAAGGCATTATATAGTGGCTATGCTTCCTTGGTGGGAATGTTCTTGAATCATTTTAATTTACCTTCACAATAAAAGGTTATAACCAATATCCTATCTACCTTAAAGCATGACACGTCTACACATATCTCTTATCATATTCAGGAGTGGAGGCATCAAAATTGATTGAGTAGGACCAATATTCCTGACCAGTTGCATAAATATTGGTTTACCTAATCCTTGCTACAACCTATTGCCAAGGATGTTGCTATGTCTAGGGAGGCTACTGAGGAGCAAGCCATTTTATGTGCCCATCATCTTGACTTGATTTATTCTTAGTCAATAACTTTATATGATATTATCCCTAATGCTCCTCATTCTTTGATTGACCTACAATGAACTAAATTAGAACCACATTTTGATGGTGTAAATGGTATCATATCTTTTTATGTTGTGACCATGTTTGCTTCTTAATTGGGGCAACTAATCGTTCAAAAGTCCCCACAACTGTGACCAGTTCTCAACAAGCTGCATCTTCTAAGAAATCCACCAAGATTCATATGGTCCAATCCATGCAACCAAAGAATCCTCAGCAATCTGATAGGAAAAAGAAAAGAAACATGTATAAACCTAAACCTACCCAAGAGACTCAACAACCCCAACCCAACCAAGGTGGCAACACTAATGAGTATCGTCAAAAGGTCAAGTTCCCTTGCAATATTTTTCAAGGGGGTCATTTAACTCACATGTGCCCAAGGATGGATGAGATTCATCTCCTTCTCACACAATCAAGTGCCACTCAACAACTAATTGTTTTTACACATTCGTTCTCCAACCAACCTCAAAAAATGATTAAAAATCCTCCTCTACCTCCACCTAAGAGAATGAGAGGACAACTTCTTCCTAAAGGCACCTACCCTTATGTGCAATGATCAAGTTAACTTTTCTACAAGAGCTAAGTCTTATGAGACTCTAGAGTTGAGTTCTGCTTATAAGAACCTAGTTATCCCCACTGTGCCCAATGAACCTCTCACAATAGATAAGGCTTTGAAGCTTGTGTTTCACTCACCTAAGGTTGTTATCTGAAACTTGAGGGATACCCAACATTATAGTATTTTTGAGGATATAGCCCAAGCTCCCAATGCCATATTTTCCTTACATGTTTTGTATAGTTGTCCTATGTAACATGGATAGTTTTTCTCCGCTATAAGAGGTATTGATATCTTGGAGTCAAATTTAATCATGTTTAATATTGATGCCAGTCATTCTAGATTATCCCATTAGGTTTCTTTTCAAATCTTGATGTACTTATTTAGTTGAGATGTGTTCCACACTATTGTGGATGAAGGATCTTCCACTTGCATTATGGCCTTGTCATGTCATAAAGCTCTTGGTTCTCCAACACTCATTAAGTTAATTACTATCTTCAAGCCTTCAATGGTCACATTTTTGTGCATTAGTGTGTTCTTCCAACATTTTCCATCAAGCTAGGTGGAATAACCATTACCATCAATGTAGAATTTGTTTATGCCCCAATGGACTATAATCTACTCCTTGGTCATAGTTGGTTCTATGCTATGACTATTTTTGTGTCATTAGTCTTTTGATTTTGAAATTTTCCCCATGAAGGCAATACCATCACCATTTATTAGCTTGATTAATACATGCCAACAATTAAGTATACCACTATGAGCACTACTTTTCCATTTATATGAGATAACCCTCTAGCATATGATAGCATCGTTGTGACCCTATTTTAGATTCCCATTACTTATTGATGTCTTTCATATACCCATGTTTGTTGTTACTTCTACTATCATGGCTCCAATGAGCATGATCTCTTCCATCACTAGTGGATCCCATCAATATGGAAAAGTTTAAGGGCTAATATTCAAAGGTGGGCTAATTTTCAATGATTTTTCTACAAAAAGGATTCACCAATTCCCATTTTTTATAAAAATGATTCGCCCAAAATTTACAATATAAAATTATTTTACCTTAAAAATTGTCAACATTATATAGAGACTATATATAAAATCATTATAAATTTGAATAATTTTACAAATTTATCAATAAACATTTTATAGTTTGCATATTAGGTACTAGTGAGATTTTCCAATGTTTTTAAACTTGAAGATACTTTTCCATCCTTAATTTTCACTTGCCCATTGGTCACCTTCTCGTTGGGTGGTGTCATCGCCTTCAGTTGTAGACTCATATGGTGAGAAAATTCTGCTTTTAGCAAAAGAGATTTCATTTTTGGTGGTCATGTTATCACCTCCTAATGTTGGTAAGAAAATCCTTCCTAATATGGAATATGATCAGTATTTTTTCCCATATGGGTCATCACTTTTCCTATTCCACATGACTACCTCAATGACACAATCCCTTCACAACAAGTCATCTTGGAAGCCATGGATTCAATTGATAATCCAAGGGATATTATGCCTCTCGATGCTTTTATTCTCCTCGGCTCACAAATGGTAGAGATTGGAAAGCTAAATCTTGAATTGGGTCACAGGGGCATTCTATAGGCCATCTATAGAAGTGACACCATTGCACTGGATCAAGTCTTGGGTTTTTAATACTAAACTTTCCAATGAATTTTCCAATCTGAATACTCTCGTAGATGAGTGTCTTGTACCCCTTCCATGACTTGATATTCATTGTTTAGGAGATGCATTAGTTCATAAGTCCACTCACCTTTTATGTCCTTGGGTCATTCCTAACAATGATATGGTTCTAGGCTTTCCATAGCATCATCAACCTTTAGGAATGTGGTAATTCAAATCTATGTGGTATGGCCAAAACTTGGTGCACCATATGATGCTAATAATGGCCCATGAGTTCATACACAACCATATGGATCCTTGTCCTGTGCTTGGCATTGGGAACTATAAAATGTAACCTATTAGACTGCATTGCACATGTACATGTTTTCTATATGTTTTGGTTATGGTGTGTTTTTCCTTTTTCTTTTGAGTGTGGGATTTTTTGGTTTGATGTTAATCATTCTTGGTGCTTCATTTGAATTTGTCAATCACATACTCTTGGCTCATCATAGGCACACCCATGGTGAGACCAAGATGTTACATATGTTAGTTCTCTATCTATGTTGACATTTGTCATATTAATTGAGAATCTATACAAGCATTCATGTCTACACAACATGTATTTGAACCACATCATCTGAAGTCATAAGTAAGACCCAAACTAGACCTAGATAATACATTGTATATGCCAAAAAATCCAAAAAAAGAATATAAATTTCAAAGAATAAAATATATATGGTCTTATTTTTACTTGATCCATGGTTTATTTATTTCATTATGTGATTTAACCATGGGTATAGTCTTTCTGGATGCTTTTTATAAGATAGCATGCCATTTTTGTTATGACATCCACTAGAGCTAAAGTGTTTTTTTCTTGAACCTAGCATGTAGGGGTAAGTCTTTCCCTATCATTTCTATATAGTATTGACCACAATTTCCATCTTCAGTGTGCCTTAGGTCCAATCCTGTTAGTTTGGGGCATTAACCACTCTATATTTGTGTGTCATAACTTGTGTGGTAGAGATTTTCTTCACATGGATACCCCAGTATAGTACCCCGTTTCCATGTTGGTGTCCATGCTACATCTTTTTATTGCCCTAAAATCCCTCCTTTTGACCCACCGTGACTTTGAATCTGGGCCTCATTATTATGAAACCAGCTCACAAAAGATAGAAAAGATAGATGAACGCCTTAGAAATAAGCTTCTTCGAGGGGGAAACCTCTTTTAAATTACACAAATGAACAATTCTTGGACGATGAAAATGACAAAACCTCCTTTCTATAAATAGGAGTCTAAGGGGTCACAATATAAACATGCTGACCTAACAATAATAATATAAAGGCACAAAAATAACAATAGAGGGATTCTATGGGGCAGAATAATAACAATATGGGGACAATAGGGGCACAACAATAATAATAAGGGGATACAACGACAATAGTAATGGGGGAATCACTATATTATGGGGAACTAACATGCCCCTCTCCTTCAAAAAAGTGTTTTCCTTAATGCTTGAGTAGTTCTGGATGCTTCTGTATAAAATTCGCATCCTCCCATGTGGAATCTTCAGCAAATAAGTTCTTCCACCTGATGAGATATTCCGAAATTGATTGATTTCGTAGCTGTCGAGTTCTTATTTCTACGATTGCTTCCGGTTCCAATATAATTTTTCCTTCCTCGTCAAGTTCTAGCAATATTGTTTGAATTGGGAGCTTGTTGCCTATAACCTTCTTTAAACATGAAACATGGAAAACTAGGTGCACTCGAGAACCTACAGGAAGTTCCAATTTGTATGCCATAGTACCAATCTTTTGCAACACCTTGTACGGACCATAATACTTTGGTGATA
>APFE030194283.1:4872-36948 GCA_000404065.3 Pinus taeda | reverse complement strand
CCATTTCTTGTAGCAACTTATTCAAATTTATCTTCAATTCTTCCATCTTATCGTCCATGCCATTCATCTTAGCGTCCACGCCATTCATCTTAACTTCCTTCTTAGCATCCATGCCATTAATTTTAACTTTCATACCATTCATATTAGCTTCCACACCATTCATCTTAGCTTCATTTACCTTTAGTGAGAGTGAAATTTGTTGTACTTGGTCTTGTAATTTTGATATATCATGTTGCATTTCTTCCTCTTCTTCACGAGTCATGCTAGAGCTTTCAAGTTTCTTGCTAGGTGTTTCCATTTTCTTTCTTCTAGGCATTAATTAATGCTAATAATTTTTCACTATTCCCTTTGAATTCCTTCAAACTAGTTTTTCAAACCAATCTTATGCAAAAATAAAAATAAAAAAACTACACACCTTTTTTTCACTTTGTAAGAGCTCGATATTGAATCTATTGTATCTCTGTAATTGTGGATCTCAAATATCTGAAATCTTGTCTTGTGGTATCCCTTTGATTCCTCTTTCTAACCCCACAAGTTTGATCAAGATTGGATACTCCAAGGAAGAGTTATGCCAAATCTTCCACAGTGACCTGATTATAGACTAGTTCAGTAGAGCGAACTTGTATGATGTGTCACATGTTAATCTTTGGACCTTAGTACCTGAAACTAATACACCGAAAACTATAGGTCATCTTCTTTCTAAAACTTCTTACGAAATTTCAATCTAATGCTCAAAACAAAATTTATTACGATTTTCCCTAGGTCACCTATTTGGAATGTAATTCAGGAGTTTGTAAAAGCCCTAACTTCCTCAAATCATATCTCCGCAAATATAGCAAGACAAGATCTGAAATTTGGATCCGAAGTTCAAAATGACTTTGGCTTGAATGGGTTCTGTTTGTAGCTTCTGAAACACCATAGAAAAAAAATTATAGCGAAAATTCCACAATGACCTGTTTGGAGCAGTGAAACCCTATAATCCAAAGCTCTGATACCAAATGTTATGAAACCAGCTCACAAAAGATAGAAAAGATAGATGAACACCTTAGAAATAAGCCTCTTCGAGGGGGCAACCTCTTTTACATTACACAAATGAAGCATTCTGGATGATTCAAATGACAAAAACCTCCTTTCTATATATAGGAGTCTAAGGGGTCACAATATAACCAAGCCGACCTAACAATAATAATATAAAGGCACAAAAATAACAATAGAGGGATTCTATGGGGCAGAATAATAAAAATATGGGGGAAATAGGGGCACAACAATAATAATAAGGGATACAATGACAATAGTAATGGGGGAATCACTAATATTATAGGGACCTAACACTCATGTCCCCTTCTTTGTCTTCTTCTATCTATACCTTGGGAGAATTCCATCACTACTTTCTACCTTGTGATGACTAATGCATGTTGATTTTATTTGGTCGTTTTCATCATTGCCATCACATTACCCTTAGCCTTCTTGCTAGCCTTCACTTTGTGTGTTTATATTTACTGGAGGGATTATTATGATGATTGGTTTTCTCACGAACATTATTTCTCCACCTTACTTAGGGTGGTTTCTTCAACTTGGAACAAATTTTTATCCTTTATATGACTCATTCCACCGGGATGAGCTTCATTTGCATCCCTCTCATGCTTGTTAAACATTAAAGGGTACTAAGCCCTTTTACCTCTTGCTCGAGCTCATTAAACCCTCACAAAAAAGACACCCTATATAAAGCATACTACTATCTCTTCTTTGAGCTCATTTAACCATGAAGAATATATCTTATCGACTATCCTTTTATCTCTTTTTCAAGCTCATTAAAACTAAACAAAAAATACACTATTGAGCTTACTTGTATTCTCTTTTGTGCTTGCTAAATTATCATGTAGATACCAACCAATAAAAGGAGAAAAAAGGGGGAAATCATTTTTTCCCATTCTATCATTCAAAATTCCAGCATCAGTCGCATATTCCTTGAACATGGCACATGTTTGTGTCCACACCTTACAAATATGTTTTAGCTTTCCTAGGAGTTGTACCATACATATGAGCCATTCTACTCCTCCAACTAGTTACTCTTCTAGTCTAGTATGGTATGTACTTCAATGCCTCTTTCATAGTCATATAATATCACATGGTTATGCCATTACATGGTTATGTCATTGCATGTTCAAGGGAATTTTAAACCTCACTTGATCATCTATGCTTGTTAGCCTTTTGTGTCAACCATCCTTGTGTTAGTTGTACCTCATGACTCCATCCATTTACATCATCTCTCGGTCTATTTTGTGTCGATTGTTGGGGTGTACATTAAGGCTCTCATTTGATGAATCTTCTAATGTCGACTTTAGTTCATTATATAGAATTTTGATCTGGGAACCAAAAATATCTTGGAGCTTGTAGACCCCAGTCGCAGGCTTCCTCACAGTTGAAAATGAGTTTACACCATTAGCTCTTGAATGGCTAAATACACAAGTGTTTAAAATCAACACATTTATTCACTTCGTGGGTTGTGTTAGATACCTTGGGTTCAATTTTCATCATTGGTGGGTCCCCTCACATATGTTAATGATATACCTCAATGATTAGTAATAAAATAGTTTCTTCCATGCTCGACATCAGCTCACTTATTTGCAAGTTTTAGATTTGTACCATCGGTGTTGATTCAAAAGACCTTGGGATAGGGACATCTCTCACTTCTATATGGTACCCTTCCCAAGATACAATGGAGTTATGTACCATCTTATGTAATTTGAGGTCTACTATGGGGAACATATTCTCTATATGTCCCTTTTCATTTTGATGTATATTGTCACATAGATCCATGTTGTATTTTCTGGTGGCTATGTTCTTTTTGGTTTGTGTCATGGATCCATTGTGTATGTCTCATGACATTGTATTAGCATTTGATGTAATTGATTCACAATGTATAGTTGGCATTCATGTTCAGTATTTCCTTATGACGAATGTTAGTAAGTCTGCCTAAGTAATTGTCATCTTATGATTGAGACTTGGTTATTAGTGTGGATCTGATCTGATTCCTTAATATCGACTCCACTATAGTGAGAGAGACCCTAGTTCAATTTACCTCAGTTGATGACTAGAATGAAACCCTTTGATCCTTGTTTTTACTTATATGGGAATCACAAGGAAGTTATTATATGTTATAGGGTTAAAATTACATAATTGAGTAATTTCTCATAATTACTTTGTCACAATTTCATAATTATGAAATAATTAATTATTTCATAATTGAGAAAAAAATTCACAATAGAGAAGGTTCTTAGTGAGTTGGGAAAAGCTCATAATTGACAATGAAACTTGGGCATGACTTGTAATTGCTTAGTTCACATGCCATCAAGACTATCCATGAATTGTATCCACATAATTCACATGTCATGAAGCTTAATTCCTTGTGACCCTGGGTGTCTAGATATATCCTCCTAAGTCCAGGAAAAACCTATATTATGAGACCCTCTCAAGAGAAGAGGGGGATTCATATGGAGAGAATGACTCAATGATGCTATTGGATTTATGCCAGAACCTTTTCTTGTAAATAATATTTGCCTAGTCCAAGATAAGCCGAGAACAGGAAGCATCTGAGGATTAGAAATGAAGCCTCACTACTTGAAGATATAACATGTTTGTACTTCTTATCTTATGAATGGTAAAAGTTTATTTCTATTCATATTTTATGTTCTCTTATGCATGAATGTGATTTGAATGTCATTATGGTTTCTAGTTCACACTAACTTGCCTCCCACATAGGGAAACATCATCTTGTTTGGTGGTGTATGTGTGTAGAGGATTGGATTAGGGAGCTTGGAGCAGAAACTTTAGGTCGAAGCAAGTACTCCTAGAGCTCTATAGGTTTTGTGATCTACATCAGCTTGCGTGGACATACATATATGGGCCTTTTACCCTCATGTGAAATGAATAAGTTGTGAATGCATTAGATCAACATAGGTTCACTTGGTTCCATCGCCCATTATCTAACGTATCTGAGGGCAAGGTCCATGGAGCAACAACTCCTTAGATTTTAAGAGATTTTTGGGCTAATAGCCACTCCCTCATTTTTTCTCCCTTGTGACCCCCTATTGTCTCCTACACAATGTACAATACATAGAAATAGTTATGCAAAGAATATAACACATGTCCAACATAAACATTATCAAAGAAAATTAAATACTGAGATACTGCAATGAAGGCAAATCCATCTTAATTATTAATGTATCACTCTTTAAAAATGCACTAAATGAAATTAAATCCTTCTGAACATAAACCTTTTTAAAATTTAAAATAAACTAAATTTAAAATAAATAAATAAATAAAAAACCGATTCCTTTTAATACATAACAACCCTAGATCCATTCTAACTATGGATCTATGGAAGCGCCTAGCGAGATCAAATCCTTCTCACTCTTAAAGAGGTTTGCACCTGAAGATATTTGATCCCTCTCGTGCTTGGTAGATCCAGAGTCAAGATCGATCTAGGTTGGTTGTATATATATATATATATATATATATAGGCGTAGTCTAACTTATAAACGAAATAACCTTTTTCACCAGAATTCACCAAAACCTAGCAATACAATTTTAAGAGTTTTTGTTGTGTAAAATATGTTTTGAATGCATATATGGATTCAACACCCTGAAAAACCTCTAAGGCGCTCGAATTATGAAAATTAAACAATTCAAACATAAGTTTTTAAAAATCTTTATAGGATTTTGATTAAAATTAATTTGAAAAAATGTCATGAAAAGGGTCATTTCATCTATAAGTTAGACTATAATATATATATATATATATATATATATATAATATATATATATATATATATATATATATATATATATTATATATATATATATATTATATATATATATATACATATACATATATACATATTACATATATATTATCCATTGAAAACCATGGGTGTCAAAACCTGGAGCACAAAAATCGCCAACAGTAAATTGCTTATTTTACCTCAATTTTTTTTTTATTATTAATTTTATTTTATTTTTATGTAATTTGACCAAGTCAAAATGTTTATATAACGAGACATGATAAGGCTTAAAACATCTCTTCTATACTCAATGGAGAGTGCCTCTAGGTGCAATATATATATAATTGAGATCCAAATATGTTATGCATGAAGAAATAAGACTCAAATGACACAGTTTTTTAGTAGATTAAATAACTTAAACTTACAATTTTAAAAATTTGTACATAATTTTAGACAAAATTGACCATTTCATCTATTAGTTACACTACTTCCTATATAAAAATCTAAGACTCACAAAAAAAATGTTATTCATAGTAACAACGTTTACAACATTAAATATATAGATTTTGAGAACAATTCAGAATTAAAATAATTACTTCCTTGAATTCAGATAATAATAATTATTTACAAAACCCGGATGCGGGTGTCACTCCTCGCATTTAAGCCCATGCGTCACCCACGCGCAGCGTACAGGAAGCCACGCCTCAGACAGGTGGTCTCTACGGGTTCTGGGCTGGCCTCTGCCCCAAGAGAATTTACGAGCCTTAATTGCTCATCAATGCAATTGCACTCCCAAGGAAACGCAGCCCGTTATCTCAGAATGGCGCAAACACTCTTTCTTCTCTGTTTGCAGTTAGGCTCTGGTATTGTGAGGTTCGAAGTTAAGTCCAGTGTTGAGGAGGGAGGCTCTGAGGGCAGCAAGCCCACCCTCGAGTCCATCCCCTATCCAATTATTGTGGTCCGTTCACAGTACTCAAGGGAGAATTTGAGGTTGGATGTTGGGCTGCTTGGCCATCAGGGAAATCTCTTGAACAAGACGCTCTCCATCGGCAATTTTACAGGTAGACGGAGGTATAAGGAAGCTCAGCTCATTCCTCAGAGAGCAGTTGATTATCTTGTGTTTTCTATGGCTCCTCGCACTCGGGCTACGCCTCGCCGTGGGCGCAATTCAGGGCAGCGGGGAGGCACAGGCGGTAGGGGCCAATCCAGCCCGAGGCGCATCTCTCCCTTGGCCTATGCATCGCCCCCCTCTTTCGACTCTGAGCACTCTGGTTCAGACATAAGCAATTCGGTTCAAACAGCGTCTCTTCAGTACCGTCGCAGGACGAATAAGCCCATTGTAAAAGCCATGATCACTATCATTTTTTCCGAGGAAGACGATGAGGAAGGAAGCTGGAAAGGCGAAACAGAGGGAAAGACGCCTCCCTCCTCGAATAATTCGACAAAGTTAAAGGATTCGGCTGACAGTTCTTATAGCCCTGAGTTACAGAGCAGGCTAGACGAAGAGAGCACCCTTGGGTACTCGGCGGAGCAGGCTGAAGCCTTAAAGGAAAAGAGCCCATGGAAAATTCTGAGAATCCAACAGATGCTCAAATGGATGTTCAAGGCAGCAAGCCTTCCTCACCTCAAAGCAAGGTGAGGGATGAGGAGCCGGAAGACTCATTCGACTACGCCCTGTACCTAAAACTGCCGCCTGGTATTGAACGTCTCGAAGACATTCCGAATGGGATGGAGGTGACATGGGAGCGCAACCCGGAACGTGCAGCAGAGGATCGAAAGAAGCGTGAACTGGAACGTGAAGCTGAGGACCAGAAGAAGTAGCCCAAGTAATGGCAGGAGCGCTAAGGGTAAGTCTTGGGTCTCAGGCGCAAGATGTTTTTTCCTTTTTGGTTCAGTTACATTCTGAGGAGGGTAGCAATCGACGACATGCTGCATGCAGTCCCTGTTTCTTGTAACTTGTCTTTCATTCCTGGATAATTTTGGGTTACTATGCCTGACATTGTTGCTGTAAAAACTATTTCTGCTGATGTTTTTGTGTCCTCTAGCATGTATAAGCAGAGGATTAAGGTTGACATGGAAAGCTTTGACAGAGAGTTGAACACACGCTCTCAGAGGTTCAAACCTCTTGTAAATACTTTTTTTGTTTCTTTAATATAAATAGTTTAGTCTTTGCCCAGCAAAAAAAAAATAATAATTATTTACAAAGTAAAGAATATGAAACATGTTGACTTCCATGGGTATTTTTGTGACAATTAAGGAATATAAATCTGTGTGTTGCAAATCTATCAAATTTAAATTTATAATCTCCTAAAAGCAAATATATCTCTTAACCATAAAACCTTACGCAACTATTTTAATGTTGTTAGATCTAAGACTTTTGTGATCCATAATGTAGAAGAAAGTCTTTCGGATTAATCACATTGATATGATTTGGTCGACATTTCGAACCAGCTAATGTGGTTCATCCTTAGGACTAGGTGAGAAATCCATTGATCATAAGGAATAAATAGTAGGACGCAACATTGCCCAGAAATAGCTGTTAAAAACTAGATGTTGGTGAATTAGTTAAAATGTAAAGAAATTGATTATTAGGGAGTTAGTGGTAAAGACTTATTCCATTAAAATATTATATGTTTAGTTAAAAAGAGCTGTTAAGGAATAATTAAAAATAATCAAAAATAAAATATTGAATTTTAATAATGAAAAAAGTTATTTATTAATAAATTATATCCTTTTATTGTTAGAGGTTCACCAATTAGAAAACTAGTTATTAGGAAAATAAAAAACTTAATTCAAAAAAAAAACATTATTAAAATTAAGTTTCTATTATTCAAATTAAAAGATAAATAGAAAAAAATACTAAAAAAATACTTTATAATATATATATGAATGAAAAAACCAATGTTTTTAATGTTTTTAAGAATTTTTTTTGTATAATTTTAATATAGAATAACTTTTGCAGCCCTCTTTATTGCTTATAAGAATAACAATGTAAAGTCATAATTTTATTATTTATTATTCTTAATAAACTTTAAATTGAAATTTCATTTTAATTATTTAATATTTTTTCTTGTGGTTTGTTTTTTTTAATTATAAATATTGTACGTTATATATATATATATATATATATATATATATATATGTATATATTATTATGGGTCATCATTTAATGAAAGATTGTGATTAAATTAATTAAATTATTTGTATTTTATAAATAAAGATATGTGATTATTTGCATTATTAAACCTTTCTTTAATTATATAATCGATTTTCAACTTTAAGATTTAACTCCAACCTTGTTGCCACAATCATCTTTCTTCTTTACAGTATTTGTGTCCTATGCCTATCAACATGAACCATTTAACTTATATGTGCGAATAGTAAATAATAGTGTAGTTCTCGATCTTTCAATTTTTATTAGTTTAGCAATTGTTCCCTAGACTTGTATCCTTTCCAATATTCCTCGACACACTCTTTTATATAAATTTGGGTGAAACTTCTAGCCATTCTGAATACTTTATCCATGTTTTGAACATTTCCCCAATTCAAAAAATAGGGAAATACACACATACATAAATAGAGTGATGAGAAATGGTAACAAGAAATTACAGTTTAATTTGTCCTTGAATTAAACTGAGAATTAAAATCAAATTCTATTTTCATAACAACTTGTAAATAGTTAATTAAGTTTAATTGACTTAATTAGTTTAGGAATTTCGATTTGGAAGTCTTTTTGTAGTCATGTATATGTTCTCCCTAAGTTTTTGGGGTCTAACATGAGTTTAAATTGGGTTGGAAATTAGATCACTCAGTTTACTGAGTCAAGTTTAGTTAAATTAGTTCCAAACTGTTCGAGGAACTAATAGAGGACTAACAGTTAGTTGGTGCACTAATACATCTACTAGTGCTACTCCAGTTAACTGAAGATTCCGTCATGAGAAACTAATGCATGTCAGTTCAGAGAAATGCCCAGTTGAGATTAGAGTGCAGGGGCAGTGTACTATCAGTGGTATTATTTACTAGAGTGTAAATATCATGCATGCATCAGAGATTGATACTATGTTTAGATTGCACAGTTTTGGAAGCATGAATTCCCTTTAAATACATGTTATTCATCCTAGGAATTATGCAAGAGATTAGGCGCTTGGAGAGCTACTGAATAGGCTAACGATTTAGCTTGAGCTAGCTTGTGAGCTCTAAGAGTTGAGAATACTTGTGCAGAATTGTTCTAGTGAAAACAAGCTTTGTATCTTCACTCATATTTTTGATATATGCAATACAGATAGTGGCGTTTTGAGCAGTGGCTTTCCCCAGATACATCTTGTGTTATGTGCCACTGATTTATCTTCTTCTTTTTCATATTGTTTTCATCGATCTATTGGCTTCCACTCGTTGAAAGTAGAAGTATATTCTTGTCTGGTGCTTTAGTACATTGCATGAGCTTGTGAATCTATAGAATTTTCTACATGGTATCGGAACTGAAGATAGTATACTAGAGGAGATTTCAAAGTCTTTAGTTTTGGGTTACAGGTGAAATTCGAATTTGCAATACATACTTCAGGATCAGCAGATGGTGTTCTACAGTTTGCGGCTCGAGTATGCCTTGGAAGGAAGCTCAAATTTTATAGCCTAGAGGGATAGAATGGAGGTTGTGCTAGAGGATAATGGCTTGAAGGAATTTGTTGATCAAGAAATTCCTAAGCCAACAGCATCATATGCACAAAATTTGACCGAATAGAAGAAGTGTGTGGCGAAGGCGAGGCGAATGATCCTTGAAGGAGTTCGAGACCACATTGTCTTGAGTCTCCATGGCAAGGAAACTTCATATGTTATGTGGAAGACATTGGCAGACTTGTATCAGAATAAAAATGACCAAAGAAAATTGGCACTAAAGGACAAACTTCGAAAAATCAAAATGGAGAAAGGCGAGACTATTCCAAAATACTTGACCAAGTTCACTCAATGTCGTGATGAACTTGAAAGTGTTGGAATCACAGTTGCAAAGATGATATGGTGAGTCTTTCTCTTGTAGGACTCCCAAAGAGTTGGCATAGTTATCAAGACTTTTTCAATGGTCGGGAGAAGCTACCAGATTGGTAACGACTGTGGTCAGATTTGATGCAGGAGGAGATCAGGAGGAACATCAAGGATGGCTCTTCATCAAAGACTGATGAAGAAGATAATTGTGCCTTAGTGATTAAGTCGAAGAAAGGGAAAGGGAAAGATTCTCATTCCAAATCGGATTCTTATCATGGAGATAAGAAGAAAGACATGATGAAAGTTAAGTGCTTTCATTATCATGAACTGGGCCATTTTACTACAAATTGTCCACACAAGAAGTCTAAGTAGAAGTACTCAAGAGGAGCGGTGGGTGACACTTTGGTGTCTCAATTCGAATTGGACTTTTCCCTCATTATATGCATGGTGTCATCAATGATGGGAAGTGTATGGTACTTATATAATGGAGCTTCATTCCACATGACTGGCGACAAAGAGTTATTCAGTGACTTGGAGGAGAAAGATCTCCAAATGCATATCGAGATGGGTGACGACGGGAAGTATAGTGTTACTGGATTGGGCATGATTACTTTCCAAAGGGAGCATGGGGCTCCACTCACCTTGAAGAATGTTATGTATGTGACGGGGCTAAAGAATAAATTAGTATCTGTTGCCATGCTTGAGGATAGAGGCTATGATGTGATCTTCTCAAAAAGAAAGGCATTCCTTCGGCACATAGCCACAGATCAAGTAAATAAGATAGGGATTTAGGGAAAGAATCTCTATAAGCTAGAGGTAGAGGAGTGTGATACTTTGAGAACAAAAGCATAAAGGATGTAGAGCCGAGATGTTGATGAGTTGTAGCATAGGAAATTAAGCCACTTGCATCATGGGGCTTTGAAGGTATTGTAGCAGATCTCTATTGACCTTCCCAAAGGTATGCTCGAGAAAGTTGATACATGCAAGGGATGTACTTTGGCAAAATACACCAAGTCTTCCTTTCACGACAGAGACAACTGAGCAAAGGCTATTCTGGAGCGACTCCAGTCAGATGTGTGTGGACCATTCTCAACAACATCCACAGCCAGACACAAGTATTATGTTATATTTGATGATGATTATTATCGTAAATGTTAGATAATTTTCATGCATAAAAATGATCACACTTTCACAAATTTTTGTGAGTTTAAAGCATTGGTGGAGAAAGAGTCGGGCAAAAAGGTTAAAGCTCTATGGAGTGATAACAGTGGTGAGTATGTCTCAAACGAGTTTAAGAAATTTTGTGCAGTGAAATGGGATTAAATGGGAGTTGACGACACCCCATAACCCTCAGTAGAATAGGGTGGCCGAGAGGAAGAACAAAATCATAGTAGGGGCAACAAGGGTGATGTTGCATGTTTAGGGCCTACCACTACACTTGTGGGCTAATGCATGTAACACAGCCATTTATATTCAGAACTGTAGCCCACACCAGATACTTGAGATGAAGACAACAAAGGAGGCTTATTCCCTTAAAAGTCCAGATGTTGGTCACTTCAGAATTTTTGGGTCATTAGTATATTTCCATGTGACCAAAGATGCATGGAAGAAGCTTGAGCCGACATCAGAGTTGGAGATATTTGTGGGTTACACTAATACACCTCATAATTATCAGGTGTACTTACTGACCAATAGGATGACAGTGGTTTGCAAAGATGTCAGCTTCGATGAGAAGAAGGCCAAGCGAGTTTCCTTTGAGAGGGAACTTAAGCTACATGCATATGAGGATCTTTTAGCTCCTAAGGTTGAGGAGCCTCAGATTGATGTGGAGAAGCCACATGCAAAGGATCCGAGAGTGGAGACATCCACTCAGGTAGAGTTTTCCAAAGAGGGAAGAAAGCACACCAGAGAGGCTAACAAATTGTTGGATGATGCACAGGAGAATGTGGGAGCACCACTTCTCAGCGCAGGCAGAGGAGGTCACCTGAGAGGTACACTGGATACATAGATCTTATCAACGAATGTGTTGTGATAGAGCCATCTTCCTTTAAGGAAGCAATGCAGCAACTAGTTTGGGTTGATGCCATGGTGGAGGAGTATGACTCCATACTTTGTAACAGTGTTTGGGATGTGGTCCCGAGACCGGAGGGCAAGTCAGTGGTGAGCTCCCATGGCTTGACAAGGTAAAGCAAGCTCAGATGGTAGTGTGGAGAAGCATAAGGCTAGATTTGTGGCCCATGGCTTTTCACAGGTAGAGGAGATTGACTATGATGAGACCTTTTCTCCTGTTGCAAAGTACTCATCAATCATATCTATATTGGCACTATCAACACATATGATTTGGAAGATACATCAGATGGATGTGAAGAAAACCTTCCTTAATGGCATGATTGAGGAAGAGGTATACATAGAGCATCCTGAAGGTTTTGAGACCTTTGACCGTGAGTCACCTGTGTGCCGGCTCAAGAGAACATTGTATGGGTTGAAGCAAGCACCCTCTGCTTGGTACACTAGGCTAGATAGCTACTTCAATAGGTTGGGCTTCATGAAGAGTGAAGTGAATGTGAACCTGTACCACATAGTGGTGGAAGGTAAATTGTTGATCATTTACTTTATGTTGATGATCTCATACTAACAGGTGATGATCAGTTGATCAAGTCTTGTAAGGAGGACCTTGCAAGAGAGTTTGAGATGAAGGACATAGGGCTCGTGCATTACTTTCTTGTCATGGAGGTATGGCAGGGAGATGGGGAGTTGTTTGTGTCTCAGGGTAAGTATGCCACCGCGATATTAAGAGATTTTGCATGGAGAGTAACAAACCCATGGAGACTCCTCTAATAGGTAACTGGAGGAAGGAGGATATTACTTCAAGGGAAGTAGTGGAAGCTATTATTTACAGATAACTTGTGGGTTCACTCATGTACTTGGTGAACACACGACTGGATATGTGTTATGTAGTTAACCAGCTTAGTCAAGCGATGGTTAGGCCTACCAAGCTATATTGGAAGGCAGTAAAGCATGTGTTGAGATACCTCAAGGGAACTTCTCAATATAGATTATCGTACAGAAAGACAGAGGGAATGAAGATTCAAGGCTTCGCCGATGTAGATTGGGCAGGGAGTCCATCCGACAGGAGAAGCACATCAGGAGGGATCTTCAGTATTGGGTCAGTGGCAGTTCCTTGGTACAGCAGAAAATAGAGATCAGTTGCACTCAGTTTGGAAAAGGCAGAGTACATGGCTATGAGTTAGGAAACATGTGAGGCCATTTGGATGAGGAAGATCCTGGTTGTTTTGTTTGGTCAGCAGATGGATCTAACTGTGATTTACTGCGATAATCAAAGTTGTATCAAACTCTCTGAAAATCTAGTTTTTCATGACTGGTCCAAGCATATTGATATCTAATATCATCATCTTAGAGATTTTGTATTGAGGCGGATTGTGTTGTTAGATTACATTTCCATGGATGAGCAAGATGCTAACATTTTGAAAAAGGAATTTTCAATATGTAAATTCGAGTTTCACAGAGACAGGATCGGGATAGCTAATAATCCCTTTCTTGTTGAGACGAGGTGTTGAGAAATGGAAACAAGAAATTCTAGTTTAATGTGTACTTGAATTAAACGGAGAAATTAAATAGTATTATATTCTCATAGCAACTTGTAAATAGTTAATTAAGTTTAATTAACTTAATTAGTTTAGGAATTTCGAGTTGGAAGTCTTTCGGTAGTCATGTATATGTTCTCCCTAAGTTTTAGGGGTCCAGTATGAGTTTAAATTGAGTTGGAATTAGATCACTCAGTTTACTGACTTAAGTTAAGTTAAATTAGTTCCAAACTGTTTGAGGAACTAATAGAGGACTAACAGTTAGTTGGTGTACTAATGCATCCACTAGTGCTACTCCAGTTAACTGAAGATTCCCTCATGAGAAACTCATGCATGTCAGTTCAAAGAAAGACCCAATTAAGACTAGAGTGTAGGGACAGTGTACTATCAATGGTATTATTTACTAGAGTGTAAATATCATGCATGCATCAGAGATTGATCCTGTGTTTGGATTACACAGTTTTGGAGGCATGAATTCCCTTTAAATATGGGCTATTCATCCTAGGAATTATGCAAGATATTAGGGGCTTGGAACGCTACTAAATAGGCTAAGGATTTAACTTGAGCTAACTTGTGAGCTGAGAGAGTTGAGCATACTTGTGCGGAATTTTTCTAGTGATAAAAAGCTTTGTATCTTCACTCATATTTTTGAAAAATGCAATACAAATAGAGGGGTTTTGAGCAGTGGCCTTCCCCAAATACATCTTCTGTTATGCGTTATTGATTTATCTTATTCTTTTTCATATTGCTTCCATCGATCTATTGGCTTCCGCTAGTTGAAAGTAGAAGTAGATTCTTGTCATGTGCTTTAGCACATTGCATGAGCTTGTGAATCTACAGAATTTTCTACATAGAGAAAAACACACATACATAAGAAATAAAAATGTCACTTTTTTAACCTTTTTTGAATAGGAAAAGAATCACTATACTTAAAATCTATTCGCCTAATCTCTCTTCATACAATCTCAAGACCTACAAATGCATTGTTAGCGAAACTTGTTTAGGGTGAAACTTCCACTCTTAGGGTGTTAAGAAACACCATTCTTAATAAATTAAAAACACTTTAAAATCATACTTAAACCCCCACTTAAATCATACAAAATTTTAAAAATATCACCCTGCCTAATAACCATTATATTTCATTTTAAAGGTTAATTCTCTTTAATAAAAATAAAAATTAAATTCTTATACCTAATTATAATTTTATCTCTTATCCAAAAATTATATCTTATCCAAAACGATATAATAAACATGCATTTATGAATTTGCAATTTCAAAAGAAAACTAGCACAATCTTAATAAACATCAAAACACTGTACACAATTGTCTTCCAGATCCATTACATAAACAAGTTGATTGCTAATATGGTTCATCATCAAGACAATTACATTAGAGGAAGAGAATTGATCCAACAGAGTTTAAAAAGAAGAAAGAGACTAAGTTAAAAAAAAAAATACCGTTAGAAAAAATAATAAATTTAATAAAAATAAAAAGAGATAAACCGTTAAAAAAATAAATTTAATAAAACTCTTCATAAAATGATTAATATTTAGATATTCATATAAATATAATATATTATAAACCATTATAATTAATCAATAAATATTTATATAAATAATAGTTTACATAAAACTAAATATTATAAGAGTAATAAGGGTAAATACACTTAGGAGTAAATATATAATTATAATTAAAAGAAAAGTCAAAAGTTTATAATACAAAAAGAATATAAATAAAATAGTTTAATAGAATTAATATGAAAAAATTAATAATATCTGGGAGAGTCGTTATAATTAATTAGATTATATGCAAAATATAAATAGTTTAATATAGCTAGAGAATAATAATAATATTACATTTTAACCACTCATAAATAATAAAAGTAGAAATTATATCTTAAAAGACATGTAAGTAAATTAAGTTCAAATCAAATTTGTAATATAGTTTAAAAGATATATAAATAATAAAGTCAAATGAGACGAGATGTTATATATTTTTTTATTATAAATAAATATATTATATAATAGAAAATAAATTAATAGTTATATTAGTAAGAGTAAAATAAATTAATTTGAGGTAAAAGAGAAATAAAAAATAAATATGTGTATTAATAAATTTAGAAAAAGTAAAAGATAGATTAAAATCAAGAAGAAGAATGATTCGAAGAGAGGGAGGGGATCCAATTTCTACAGATTCTCCAACCATGATACATATTAAGATTGTTGGCAGACTGTTTCTCTATCTCAATGGTCTCTTGGAACTACCTATGTTGATAATGAGAGATCTTAGCAAGGATACAAGCATCTTCAATACACATTTGATTCTTAGTCTTTACAGAATGCTCAGTTAGAGTCGAAGAGCGAGATTGATTATGCTTAATGTTCATAGTGTGCTCCTAAATTCTACGATTGATAGAATGACCCGTCTTACATATATAAGGCTTCCCATAGGAACAAGGGATCATATAAATAACTTTAGAGTTAGAGGGGTCAATCAAGTCTTTAACAAACCTAAGGGAAAACTGAATAGTGTTAAGTGACTTGAAGGTGGAACATATATTGTTCTTCTTAAGAATACGAGCCAACTTGTCGATAGTTCCTTGAATAAAAGAAGATGAATAGTGGCAAAATGATTGTTGGGATTAGTCTTATCCCTCAGTCATTTTTTTGGCTTTTGGAAGGCTTTCAAGCCTTGATGTTTTCTATAACCATTGCTCATAAAACCTCCAAAATATAAGTTTTCTCACCATTGATATGAAGATCATCAGAAATCCTCAAGGCTCTGGTAGTAAGGGTGTTCAAAACACTAGGTTTTTGGGTTGGGTGATGAAGAAAATTGGCATGGAGATATTGTTCGGTGTGAGTCTTCTTTGTGGAAAATCTAATGAGAGATGGAGCCATCCTCCTTCTTGGTTATGAAGACATCAAGAAAGAGAATGTTTCCATCAACTTCAATCTCCATAATGAATTTAATGAATTCAAAATGTTTCCTTGAACTTCAATCTCCATAATGAATTTAATGAATTCAGAAAGGATATTAAGATGATGTTTAAAGATTTCAAGCTTTTCCTGACCATGGAGTCAAATGACAAAGGTATTGTTGATAATTTTTTTCCAGATCTTAGGTTGAAAAGGGGTAGAAATAAGTTCTTTATTCTCAAAATCCTTAATGAAAATATTCACTTAATAGGGGAGGGATGTGAGCCTATAGAAACTCCACAGGTTTGCTCATAAATTTCATCTTGAAAGATGAAGAAAGTATATTTTAAACAAATAATAACTAATTTTACTGCATTTGGGTCAATGATGTTATTAATGATGTTGATGGCCTCATTAATGGGGATCTTGATAAAAAGAATAGACAACATCAAAACTGACCAAAATGTCATTGGGATCGAGCTTAAAACCCTTAATTTCATTGATGAAAGAGGAAGAGTCCTTGATGAAGGAGTCAATATTACCAATAAGAGGCTTAAGCTTCATGGCTAAATGCTTAGCAAGGAGATAAGAAGGCTCGCCAATTGTATTCACAATAGGTCTCATCAAAGAACCTTCTTTATGGATTTTAGGAAGGCCATAGATTGGTGAGGTAAGCGGGTTACTCTCAATAATATTTTCACTTATAGTGGAACAAACATTATCAGACATGATAACATTAGAGACTTCCTTAGAATTTTTTGCTAAGTGTTTTATAGCTACCATTGTTGTTGAGGTGGTCCAACATTTTATCACTGTAATCCCTCTTATCAAGGATGACAACCATGCCTCCCTTGTCAACTTTAAGAACAAGAATATGCTAATTATTATTAAGGGCCTTAAGGGAAAGGGATTCTTGCTTAAAGATATTATAATTAGGAGCTTTCACCTTCCGAAGGATAATAGAACAATATTGTCTAATAACTTCTTTCAGGTGAACCAAAATGTTCTTGAGACCATATTCAATACTGCACATAATATCTTCCACCGGAATCTTGTGAGGAGCAATGGAAAAATTTAATTCTTTTTCAAGAAGACATTGGGTAGGAAAATGATATGAACTTAAACAAGAACGCAACAACTTACAGATATAACCATAAACACAGAGATGCAGTAGAAAAACACTTAATTTCATTAATAGAAAAATATTGAGCTATGCTTACAAACATAATGGAAATAAGATAGCTCCGGCGATGGTAGCTTATCTCTGAGAAGAGATGTGGCAGCTACATACCTCTGAACTGAGTTACAATGAGGCTTAAGGGCCTTTTTATTATTGAACAATAAGGGAAAACCCTAAAAAACCAAAACCCTGACCAGAGGAGATGTAATGCCAAGAGTTTATGGGCCCTACTAGGGTTAGTTGGGCAGCCAACTTCCCATGGTCGTAACTTTGTCATATTATCTCCGTTTTACGTGTATGATACCTCATTGGAAAGATCCCTCCGAGGAATACAGTTGTTGACATGTTTTCCATAGAAATCACCAAAAGTATTTTTGCCAAAAAAATGTCGTTTAGGGCCTCAAAATGGCTTCGAAAGTTGAGGACCTGAAAAATTGCCAAAAATAGTAAATTGTGGTACAATTAAGGAAACAGATGAAACTGACTGGGGGGTCTAGGTGGAATAGGTGAGTGGCCACCAATATCCACCCGGATCATTCCTCCCCCCTTAGGAACCAATGGTACCCATTGCATGCATAGCCTCCATGAGGTGAGGAAAATTTTGTTGAACCTGGTTCCTAGTGAACCACTTGCCCTGGTGATGGGGTTGGCCTACTTTGACAACTGGATATAGTTGTATCCTTTGTTGACGAGTGCTCTCAATCTGTGTGTCCATAACCTAATCAGTTGTGGCCTGTTCCATGGAGTCTGGGTTGAGCTCTGTTGGTGTGAGTTGTTTTGCAATGTTAGATGTGTCCAACAATGGTGGGAAGTATGGCCGAAGGAGATCTACATTGAACAATGGGTGCAAACCAAGGAACGGTGGGATGTTGAGCTCGAAGGCATTGTCACTGAAAACCTTGGTGATGGTGTATGGCCCATATCGGAGTAAGCGAAGCTTTCGGTGGGGTATAGAAAGACGCTCTTTTTGCAAATGAAGCCAAACTTTGTCGCCCACCTGGAACTTGTGTGGCACTCGATGTTGATCATGGCATTGCTTGTACTTAGTATTGGATCTGTCCAATATATCATGGACCTATTGGAAGATGTGTTGAATGTGCTCAATGAAGCTAGTAGTCCTTTCGGTGCCGAATTGCACGTGAGACAAATCTAGCTGAGTGGCTGTAAATGGTATGGCCACATCAATGGGGCATAATGGCTGAAATCCCAACCCTACTTGAAAGGGGTTGTGGCCTGTTGAGCTGTGGAGAGATTTTTTGTAGCTGTGTTAGACATAGGGGAGACTTTCATCCCATGTGCATGGATGCTTCGAGTTGTACATGCACATAATGTGTATGATCATCCTGTTGACAACCTCTGTTTGGTCATCAATTTGGGGATGGAAAGCCGTGGACTTAGTGAGCTTTCTATCCAGAAATGGCTAAAGACTTGACCAAAATGTACTCAAGAATATCCTATCCCGATCTAAGATAATGGACTCTGGGATCCCAAAGTGTACCCACACTCACTCAAAGAAGAGCTTAGTAGTGGCCTCTTCTATGATACTCTTCTTGCAGGCCACCATGATGGCCATCTTATAGAATTTGTCGACGACCATGAAAACGCAATTGTTTCCGTGCTTAGTAGAAGGAAGGCCTGACATATAATCCATGGAGGCAGATTCCCAAGGCCAACTAAGAGTAGGTAGAGGAGTATAAAGGCCTTTCTTCCTGATGGTTGGTTTGGAAATGGCGCAAGCGGTGCAAGATCTAATATACTTCCCAACATCTTGACGAAGTTTCGACCAATAAAAATACTTTTGCAATACCGTCATTTGTTTCTCTACTCTGAAATGTCTAGCGACCCGAATGTAGTGCGCCTCCCAAATCATCTTGGCACACTCACTTGAAGGAAGACATATGTGTCCCAAGTGGCATAATAGTGCATCCTAAAGGTGAAAATTTGGAGCTTTCTTCCCTTCTAGGAGTGTCTGGTATATGCTACGGAATTCTGGATCGCTCTTTTAAAGATGTGGCCACCCCGATGTCTTGTTCCCACAAGAGTCGATCACAGTGATTAGCGCCATGACCGGTGGTCAACTGAGGAAATCAGTGACATTATTGGTGCTACCCTTCTTATACTTAATGTTCAAATGGAGCTATTGCAGATAGGTGGAACATTTCTGATGGCGATCGTTCTGCAACTTCCCTTGTGTCTGTATGAACTGTAGAGGCCGGTGGTCTGTGTGGATGACCATTTCCTTCCCCAGAATGCAATGATTCCATTGACGGCAATCCTGCACAATGGAATACATTTCTTTGTCATAAGTGGGGTACTTTCGGACTGTATCTGAAAGTTTCTCACTATGATAAGCCACTGGATGCCCATGTTGAGTAAGAACTACACCAATAGCATAGTCAGAGGCATCTGTCTCAATCTCAAGTGGTTTTTGCAGGTTTGGTAATGTGAGCACTGGTGTGGAATAGAGGCAATTCTTCAACTCAAAGAACACTCGTTTTTGGGTTTCTGACCAAAAGAATTTTTCTTTCGCTCCGCCCTTGGTGACTTGACTTAAAGGCCAAGTGATATGAGAGAACCCCAACACAAAGCTACAGTAGAAATTGGCAAGACCCAAAAAGTTGCAGAGCTCTGTTAGAGTGGTTGGGGCTGGCCAATACCGAATGACTTGTATCTTGGATGGGTCCACATGTACACCCTACTCATCAACGATGTACCCCAGATATTGAACCTGGGTGAGGCCAAAGGTGCATTTCTCCAATTTAGCACACATCTTATGTTGACAAAAGGTTTGAAGGACCTATCAAATATGGTGGAGGTGCTCTTCCCAACTCTGGCTAAAGATCAAGATGTCATCTAAATACACCACCATGAATGCATTGGTGAAGGGCCAAAATATGTCGTCCATCAGTCTCATGAAGGTTGCAGGGATGTTCATCAATCTGAACGGCATGACCAATCATTCAAAAAGGCCCTCGGATTTGAAGGCAGTCTTCCACACATTGGAGGGTTTAATAAACACTTGGTGATAACCTGACTTCAAGTCAATCTTGTCGAAATATTTGGCCCCCTTGAGTTGGTCCAGAAGGTCATCAAACCATGGGATTGGGTACCTATTCTGGACAGTGATCTTGTTCAGCGCCCAATAACCAATACAGAGCCTCCAGGTCCCATCCTTCTTCTGTACCAATACAATCAGGCTCCCACAGGGTGATAAGGTTGGCCTAGTGTGCCCTTTCTAGAGTAGTTCCTGAATCTGCCTCTTTATCTCATCGTTCTCTAGAACAGAGCGTCAATAGATCAGTCCATTGGCAATTGGCGCGTGTTGCACCTCTGAGATAATAATGGTTAGCTATTATGCCAGAGCATCTAAGATAAATTTTTTGGGGGTTTTGTTTTAATTTGGGAGGCCAATGGATGAAATAAATATAGAACTGATGTGCCTAACCTCTTGAATAATATCAATATTTCAGCAGAGGGTTGCTATAAATATTTACACAGTGAAATAGCTTTTATAATGATGAGCAGAAACAGAAAAGTAATATGATTGCCACAGTTTTCAAATTGAAAGCTAGATAATCATAAGTATGAAAACCTTTAAACCATGTTTACAGGTCTGAGAAAATATACATGAGCTTACAAAAGATGTTGATGATTTATTAATTTTGAGGGAATTAATTAAAAAAATAGTTCATTAACTCATTCTCTTTATAGATTATCACTTTAGAAAGCTTATAGGAATAGATTGAAATACAATTACTCCTACCTAGTTATCTCTGCAAGACACAAGTATATGAAGAAAAGCATAATGAATGACACTGGAAACACAAACTATGAAAAATAGAATTCATAATCCTTTTCTTCGTATTAATGATCCAGAAAGATTAATTACATTAGATGTCTAGAAATTCCTCTTCAAGGGTGAAACCCTTAATAACTTGTGAAGAGAGTTATTTATACAACAGTAGGGCCAAAAATATCCTAAACTGCTTTTACAAAAATAGATTATTTACACAATAAAAAATAAAACTATCTAATGATCTGGCACTATTTTGGTGTTGCATTGTTTGATGACTAATGCTGAAAAAGTTGAAAAATGGTTGGAGCTAGCTGACCGTTCCCACAAAAACTAACTGTTGTTCCATTATCCTCAATCTAGTAAATCTGTTAATTCTTCCCAACGTTTCTTATCTGGGATAGAAATCTTTGTTACCCTCCTGTAGATTTCATCCATCTAGATATATTTAGTAAAAGTGGGTTTTACTAAAAATATGTGCTTGATTTCATCCAGGATGAAGAAAGAATCCCTGAGTGCTTTAACTATGAGAGTTGGTGTTTTTGATCCTTTCATATTGGAAACTGAAGCTGCATGGGTGCCCACCTCTGTTAACTTCTTGACATAATATTCAATTGGCATCAACTTATCATTAATAATCATCATGGAAGGTAAACCTTTGTTGATCAAAGCTTCAATTTTGTTGAGGAATCTTTGAACCATGTTGTTAACATTGCTACACTTTTATTGTAGGTGAAGGTTGAGATTTATTTTAGTGATAACCTTCTTTACTTCTAATATTTTTGTAGTTCTGTCACTTATCCTTAACTCCTCAAGCTCATAATCATCCTTGGAATTCAAAAATTTGATTATATCAGAGGCAGTCTCTTGCATATCTTCTAGCTGCCTATTCATGGATTCCACTACTTCCTGAGCTTTCTCCAAAAGATCTTTTTGGTTGAATGTTATCTTAATGGAGGGCCAAATCTCCCTGATTGCCTCTGTGATTTATTCCCACAGAATTTCTTTTGCTAAAGCCAACTTGTTTCCTATGAAGGAATCTGTGAGTTCTTTCTTCAACACTTCCACTTGGCCTTTAAGTTTGTTTGTTTCAATTGTGTGCGTACTATCTGATATAGACTTCAAAGGCCATAATTCTTTGAGTTCATCCTTCAATTTATTGATTTCTCCTGTCAGGATAGATAGGTTCTGAACAACTTCAATAAGTTGTTCAGCTCTTTCTGTTGTACCTATTGCTGATGTAGTGGCTATAGTAGTAACTCTGGTGATGGGAACTGCTGCAAGAGAAATTGCATCTGTTGAAGTTTGAATGTTCTTGATAGCTTCCTCCTTCTCCTTAACCAATTTCTCCATTTTCTCCTCCATTTTTTTTATTTACAAATTCTATTCTATGATGAGCTTCATCATGTTTGACTTTTGGGTCTCTGTCTCCTCAATTTCTTTGGCCATTGGATCCTCAGATGCTGGTAGTTCCAGTTGTTTCTTTAGTGTTGCAACTTCAATTTTCTTTTTCTTAATGAGATCCTCAGCAGCATTTATGTTTGATGGATCATATCCCATCCTTAGTACTAGATTTTCCAGGGACTGAATCTTGGTATCCTTTTCTAGTGAGGAGACCTTCTCCAACTTTAATTGTGACTGAATGTTGACCAATGTAACCTGCAATTTTGACAAACTCATAGCAGTGTTTGTCAGGGCAATCATCTATCCAGTTTGTTTGTGCATCTCAATTTGATCAATTGGATGCACATCCTAAACATTGAACTCAAAAGAAGTGTGTTTCTGATATTGTGCTACATTCCTGGGTTGGGGAACCTGCGCCTGCAAGAAATCCATTTGCATATTCCCTTTCTCAGAGTCAAAGACTGAAAGAAGCCTTGCTTGAGAGCTGGAATAATTCTTCCAAAACTGGGTGTAAGTATTCAACTTCAATTCCTCATTCTTTCTTTTGATTTCACTGAAGACATGGAAGATGTCTTCCTCTTTATTCTTTGGAATTCCTCCAACATGTTGGACTATTTGTTGTTCATGAGAAGTGGTAGATTGAGTTGGAGATTGTATAGACTGTTCACCAGATTATGAATCAACATTCATAGAGACTCCTTGTTTCTTTTTCTTGTGAAAAACCTTGAAGCCTTGGCTTTTTGCCTCTGTTGCAAGTGAAGATTGTTCTTCCCTCTCTCTCTTGGATGCCTTTTCCTGTGCAATTGGAGTTTGCATATGTGATGTAAAGACTACTTGCTCCTTAGCCTCTTGGATGGTATTCTCTGTCCATTCCAACTGATTCTTGAACTGTTCTATCTCAGGCCTAGTTGTATGATGATATGGTGTGAATTTATTCTCCACTTTGAGATTGGAGATGACTCCCAATGGGTCATATGACCAAGAAAACATGAGAGAAAATTTCATTTCTTTTAGCAACTTATCAGCTTCATCCCCTGCTGCCCTGGTATTACAAATGAAGGGACCAACTTGAGCTTTGAGCTTAAATTGTGATTTCTTTTTGGAAGCTACAAAATGTATTTCATCTGCATTCAATCTTTGCCTCAAGTACTCTAGTGCAAAGATTCTAATAGGGAGGTACTTTGGCAGTTTGTAGGGTGGAAACTCACAGCCAAAAAGCCTGATTTTTGTGTAGTTCTAGTAGCAATATCAATCTCCTGTTGCAGCTTGATCTATGAACTGAAGCTCTTTGACAATCTCTTCACTAATCCTTGGTAATGGAGTGTTACTCATAAGGCTAAGGGTTAGATGAATAAATAGTTCTATGAACTGCTTGTATGTGAATTCTTCTTTCTCCTTCATCCCCATTGAAGTCCAAAAAATCACTGACTATGGCAATCCTTCTTCATCAAGTTTCTGCAAAGAAAATGGGAATTTGTCCCCCTAAAAATATATAAATAGATACATAAGTACTGAAGCATACTTGAATACTTCTTCAATGTTAAATTTAACAAACTGCTCATGTATGGTTTCAGCTATGAAATGACCAAAATTATAAATAACAGTAGGCTTAGAATCAAAAGAAAACATGGATAAGAAACCAAGGATGGCTTCATTGACAGACTGATCAGAGTGATAACCAAGCAAATAAGACAAGATAGTAGTGGTATGCCTGGTTCTATTAGGAAACATAGATGAATCATAAGGGGGATTTCTCTTTGGTAGAGGACTACCAATTGCTAAAAATAGTTCCAGGGTCTGGGATCTCTTGGTAAAGTCCAATTTGTTATAAGCTTCTATCAGGTTTTCATGAGAAAAAGGATGAGTTGGAGTAGTGGCAGGGGCCTGCAACATTTTCTCAATTGAATCAGCATTAATAGGATAGAGGATTTCTCCAGTAGATGAGATTATAGCTCTCTGGCTGGTATCATAGGATTCTTGGCATTTTCTCACAAACTCAGGAGCTCTGTGTATTTGTGGAAAGATATAATGGGTAATTGGGATTCCCAGAGCCCAATTTCATCACTATGGTCAATTAGCTACTCTTCCCACCAACAATAAATTTCAAATAAATCAAATTGAGAAGAAGTCTCAATGATTTTGCAATCCTTGTCAACTAATGGAGTATGGTGGAAATCAATCTGTGGTTGAATTAGAGGATTTCACACTTCTACAATTGTTTTTCCCTTGGGAGGCATTTTGGAAAACAAAACTACGGACTGTAAATGACATAATGATAAAAAGGAATTAACAAATTGCAGACAGGTAACTGACAAGTGGACCTGGAAGGTGTGCTTGCAAACAGGACAAATGGCTGCTAAAATGTTAGGTGGTGACTGAGTTGTTGAGCATGCGAGCTTTGAAGAATACTCTCAATCGTAGAAGTTAATTGTGTAACCTTTGAAATGTATGGAAAAGTGCTTATAAAGAGAAGAATGGAGTGGAAAGGTGGCACTGAACATTTGAAAGTTCATTAATTATCCAACGGGTCAATTAACAGAAATTTGGTTATAAATGTGTGGGAGCGGAAATGAATGGGCAACGAATAAGTGGCCGATGATTGGACGGGAGATATGAATTGGAGCATGACGTGGAGGTGACGTGGAGTGGCGGTAACGGCTATGAAGGATACCACATACCGGGGGTAAGATGGAACAATTTGTGGTTTTGGGATTTTTAGTCCTGAAAGACTAAAAGGCACTTTCGTGGTTTATATGGGCAGTATTAAAGACTGCCCATTTCAGCCCCCCTGCCCCCCGGCGGATAAACTTCAGATAATGAATGAGGCCGAAAGAGAGTGTGAGTTGTATGATTACGGAGGAGTGTGCAGGATGAGAGGTGAGGTGGAGGGAGTTTAACATGTATGAGTTGGGAAGTGTTAACACCCAGGTGGTTCCCTTTGACTCCAAGGGAATACAGTCGGGGTAACCACTAACCAATCTTTGGATTACAGCTTCTAGCCCAATTGTAATCAGAGAGGGCTCTCTCTTTAAGGTTTGTCTCTGTTCTGTGGAGATTTTTAGGCTAGTTATGAAGTAAGGGTTTTGGTTTATGTTTGGTTGAAAGGATGTCTTTCTGTACCTAAAGTGGAAATCTGCAGATAATGTTAGTCCATTGGGCAATGGAGTCTGTGGCTACTTGTTTTTTGAGATCTTGAGTTTGAGCAGCTGGAATTACAGGGCCATTTAAATACTTCATAAAACAAACTTGAAATTATGATGGTAAAATGTAAACAACCAGTGAAAAGCAATTAAGAATTTTCCACTAAGCTGGGGTGTGGGAAAGAGATATATTCCTCAGGAGCAAACGAATTCCTGAAACAATAATCACTGTGAAATATATAGTGTGAAACGGTAGCAATTAAGAGTTACACCTTTGTTGGTTCTTTTCATTCATCTTATCTTTCTGATTTATCCTGATGATGGACCCCCTTTGGGGTTTGAAACGTTGGCAGAATGAAGTTGAAACTGTGGACAATCCGGAACATGAAGCAAATTACACCTTTATTACTATAACTGAAGAAAACATTTATAATAGCTTAGATTGAGTTCAGGGTAATCTATGATTAAATCCTGGAACTATTCTTTTTCCTTGCCATCAACTGTAAAACACAGAAGCATGAAAGAGATATGAAAAGATAACAAAACACATAATGAAGAGTTGTAGGGAAAACTTATTGTGCCATGAAGTACGCAGGAATCCTGTAACATTCAGTTAAACACCACAATGCATCAAACAACACAGAGCTTTGGAAATTCCACCGCCTTTGTATTACTTCTCTGAGAATTTACAGTAAAAGAACTCTAGAAGAGACATCAACAACAACCAACCCCTACAAACTCATGCGAGGGGGAATATATAGAAATGTTTCATACAAAATATCTCAAGCATTGAGTCATCCGAGAAATAAATATCTTCACCAACTCGTACAGGAAATAGCAGATAAGAAGTTATTGCTGCTTTCAATACAACATGAATGCTCTTTAATTCTGTCAGAAGATTTTGACCTTTGGAGGTCACTGAGTCGATTGAACACTTTGTTGTAAATGAAAAATGACGTGTCTTTGCAACTCTGTCCTCCTGTAGCTTTTCGGCCCTGTCACCTGCGACTGTCAGTGCTACTATGGTGGCCGAATGGTTTTCGCTGAGTTGGCTCAGCCACTTTTCTCCATACATGCTGATATATCAAAATTTTCCTGTGTATGACAACTTACATATTTCAATGGAAAAAACTTGATTACTGGCTCTGGTTTAACAGTAGTAATTGTATCAATCCATTCCAGACATCCTGTGTGGGCAATTGATGTCTTAAAATTTCCTCTATAGTCTCATCCACCTCTGTATATTTATAGAAATTCGGAGGCGCATCAAACAAGTGATTGATTTCATTCATGATAAAAAATAAGCTCTCTACCCTATTGTAGAGATTCTGTCCTGATGCTGGCCCTGATTCTGCTGAAGTGTTGGGCTTTTCTGCAATCTGATTTGTAGCAAAGGTGTTGACCCTCTTGGCATAATTTTCATGGGAAAGTAGTCTTCCTGAGCTGCCCATTAAGCTAGGAAGACCTCTGTTCTGCAATGCTATAAATTTGTCCATGAACTTATTAATGTCTGTCTGCATATCCTGGCTTCTTCTCTCTAATGTCTATACCAGGGTTCTTAGTGTCAGGACCCTTTTGACCATCGAAATGGTCTCAGTCCTGTTGGTAATTCCCATTGTGGCAACATGAGAACTTGTTCTATGATTAAGCACATTGATCATTCTGGTGGCAACCTCAGGCATATTGCCTAAAGATTCCCTTGCTCTTTGGATTTCCCTATGTGCTTTTCCAATGAGCCCCATCTGCTCATGAATAGCCTCAATATATTCCCACTGGTCAGTGATGGATTGGCCAATATTGGCCCATAGGACTCTCTTGAGCTCAGTTGTTATTTTATCAAGTGTGAGCTCTTTCTCTAGCTCATTTATCCTCCTTTTGAGAGTCTTTATCTCTCTTTCTTTCTCAGCTACGTTCTGCTTGGATTTATCATATCTTTCATTGAGCTTAGCCAAAGTTTCTTTGGCTTGACTTAGCTCTGTCATTTGGGCCTCCAAGACCTGAATCTCATTCCTGAGTTTCTACGTGTCTAGACTTTGAGCCTGCTCTGTTGTTGGTGCTGAGCTAGAAGGTGTTGTTTGCTCTGTCTGTTGAATGGGAGGGGAAGTGGTTTGAGGAGCTTCTTCCAGATTGATTGTTTCTAGAGGGGGCTGAGAAGTTTGGCCTGCCTATTTTTGTTGCAATGCTGCCTGGAGTGCAGCCTCTGATTCTCCCAACTTTTCTTGTGGTTGGATGAGTTGTTTATATAGTGACACCAGCATAGTTGCTGCATCCTTGTCATGCCTTAGCTGGGCAACTTCTTCAGTTTGGGGATGAAGAGTTGCTGGGATCTTGATCATCTTCCTTAATGCTGCCATATCTGCATCCCTTAGCTTCAACAGCTCCTGCACCGCTTTGACATCCTTAGGATCATGCCCAAGCTCTATTATGATGTCCTCCAAAGCTTTGATCCTATTGTCCTTTGCTTGAGAGGATGCTATTTCCAACTCAAGTTGTGCAGTTGTATTATTTAGGCTATTTTCTAGCCTGTAGCTCACTAATGTTTTATCTGCCAAGGAGGCATATACCATCTTACCTGTTTGCTTGTGTAATTCAATCTGATCCATCGGGTGGATGTCCTTAGCAAGGACCTCAAGGTTGGTCCTGATGTAATCTGCAGCTGACTGTGGCTGCTGCACGGCTGGTATGAAGTGGATCATAATCATCTTGCCCTCATGGACATCATAGGCAGACATAAGTCTTTGCTGGTTGGTGGGAGCCATTTTCAACATATGATTATATAATTGTATCCTTATGGGCTCATTCCTCTTCTTTATGTCCTTGAACTGCTGCTTGATGCTCTGTTCACCTCCTCTTTGTTGGCTTGAGGAGCTAACTTATCCTCCTGCTGTCCTCTCTTGTCCCTGCTGGAAGGAACTTGCAGAGGCCTCCATGCTAGGTAGGCCCATGCCCAAAGATTGCCCTATTGGCATTTCTTCCTCTGAAAAAGGATTCAATCTTTGCCTCTTTTCCCCTTGAGTTGTTGATGTTGTGAAGGGAGTCTCTCTGTCCCTTTTCCTGCTTATGTCCTCCTTTTGTGGGGTTTGAAGGACTGAAGCTTCAGCTCTTGTTTCTTGCCTAGGAGGCACAATTTGTGGTGGCTGCTACTCAGTGACCATTGGGGCCTCTGTTGTGTGCTCTTCTTGCACTGGCTGTTCCTTTTCTTGCTGTTGTACCTGTTGTTGTTGTTGTGCTTCCTGCTGTTGTTGCTGTGCTTCCTGAAGTGGCTGCTCTAGCTCCATTTCTTTCTCCTTACCTTTGCTAGAGGTTTGATCTGTAGCTTTGACTGCCTTCTGATGTGTTGTGGAGGATGAGGCAGCTGCTCCCACTTGAGTGCTTGTAAGAGAAAATACCTGTGCAGAAAGCTCTAAGTCAGACATCTTTAGGAGATTTCTTTGTGCTCTTTCATTTAATTCTTCTTGTGTGACAGGTTCCTCTAAGGTGCCTCTCTTCCATTTTGTTTGATTTGCATATTTTTCTATGTGAGGCAACCTCACATGGTCATAATTGGACAACCTATACTTGACCCTTCTTAAGGTTATGAAGTGATTGGGGTCATAAGGTTTCCAGAGGAAACTGGTCTTTAGGCCAAGGCTTTCTAGCTTTCTGTCAGCCTCTTGCCAGCCTTCCTCCCTTTTGTTCAAAACAAAGTGGCCCAATTGGTTTTTTACCTTCAGTTGTGCCTTCTTGCCTTTGCCTGAAAAGTTCTTCACATCAGCATTCCCAAACTTCCTGAAGTATTCAAGGGCAAACAACCTCATGGGCACATATTTGGGCAGTCTGTATGGGGGTAACTCACAACCATATATTCTGATAACGGTGTAGTTTTGGTAAAAATACCAATCCCCAATGCTGTACACCTTGGACAACTGAAGGATCCTCTGCATCTCATCTATTAGTCTTGGAGGAGGTGAGCTTAGGAACAGAGACATGGCTGGGTGGATGAAAAGGTCTATCTCACAGTAAGTGTATGGAGAATAGGCTATGCAGTGAAAAACTGAGGTCCAATACACTACTGACCTTGGATTTCCTTGTGCATCCACTATTTTCATAGCAAAAGAAAATTTCTCATGTTGATAGTATAAAATTAAGTGGTAGATGTAGGAGGAGTATCTGAACACCCTTTCCCTTGATAGATTCATCAATTGCTCATGCATTTTGTCTGATATATAGGTGGCATAGTCATAGCAGATTGGAGTTTTGCCAGGGGAAAACATGAGCATCATTACCAGTATAGTTTCATCAACATACTCAATTGAGTTATAACCCAGAATGGGACTGATCATATCTGCAAGGTCCCTGCCCAATGGGTTGAGGTAAACATGAAAAATGGGAGGGTACTACACAGTATCAGATTTGATATATAGTTGGTTCAGCTTGGTGATCTGAGCATCTGTCATCTTAGCTCCTTGATTTATCAAATCAAACAAAGATAAAGGAACCAATTTCTTCTCAGTTTTGAATTACAGCATCTCTCTGATGGCCTCAGGGGTAATATAGAAAACAACTGAGCCTGAAGGGTCAAGCACAGCTCTCTGAGTGGCATCATAACCATCAGCACATAGGTGAATTAGGTCAGGAAATGAATTGACCTGAGGAAGCTTGAAGATTGGGAGGAAGGAATCCCAAATGCCCAATACATCTATTCCAGTCTCATGTTTAGCCTTTAATTCATTTAACAGGTGGATGTGGAACTTACTATGCATTAGAAATTCCTCTGAGATTTGATAATCCAAATTTGCTAATGCCTGCCACTCCAATTCTCTCCGAGGGGCATTTCAAGGGGCAACATTGAGGGCTACAGGTGCTACTGGTGTATCCATGGTTAGTTTAAAACTCTGCTTTATATGTAAATTAGTGTTACTGTGCAGAGTAATAGACAAGAGTGTTTCTTGGAAAGAGAGGTGATTTATTGAGAAACAGAGGACAAAAGGGTCAATTGCAGCAATTGAAATACTGCACACAGTACTAAAGAAAGGGAAAATACTTGTCCTTAACAGACTCTTTCACAGTAATTTGGTGTAGTTCGGGTTCCTTGTTCACGATTGCGCAAACAAAATGCAGGTTTTGCGAAAGCTTTGGTAAACGAGGCTTAGCCGGTGAACTTCGAACTTATAACTTCAAATGGGAACTAGGCACAGGGGATTTGCGGGTCAATTATATGTTTTTTCTGTGTTTTAAGTTAATTTAGGCTATTTGCAGAGAAAACCAGGCACAGAGAGGATTCGCAGGGATAAATACCTGGTACACTGACAGTCCTAGTCACAAATGCAGGTGGGTTGGCGCGCCGATGGTCTCCAGGTTGAATTCAGCAAGTTGGCGTGAGTTTGGACGTAAAATACATGCCGAAGACACCATAGTCGTTTTTGCAAAAAGTGCAAAAAACGCGAAACTTTGGCCAAAATATGGATTTTTTTTAACATTGGCGCCTTTTTCGGATGACATCAGCATGACGTCATCGGGTGGGGTCAAGGTCGGATGACGTCAGCATGACGCCATCAGGTGACGTGGCGGCTTATGAGTGGTCCATGGGGATGGTGAGGTGGTGGACAGGTGGAGCAATGGCAGATGAGGGCACCGACGCGGCGATGACGTAGCAGTGATGCTGGCAGTGACGTTGGCAAGGCGGGTTGGCGAAAACCGGAAACCGTAGGCGGTATGATATCGCACCGCCTTTCATACGGAAGTGGAGTTGTCAGAGGGGGCTCCGATACGCTGTGGGGGTGACGCGTGGCCGAGGCCTGACGTCACCTTCTGACAGATATCGGAAGCTAACTTACAGACGTCGGGGCCGGTCCGATATCCATGTGGGCCGTTGGATGAAAGGCGCCCAATCAGACAGTCGACGGGTCAATGACTTGTCCGAACGATACAGCGTCGGGCGGGCAATAAAATATTGATTTTTTATGAAATTAGTGCCCGGCAGGACTTTGGAAAATTGGCGAATTTGCATGGTTTTTCAATCTATTTTTTATGAAATCGTGCATAGCTCCAGGACTTTGGATAAGTCGGAGAAGTGGGTTTTTTATGAAATTTTGCCGTTTGTGCGGGTTAAGAGTGAAAATGGGTTTTTTACAAGGTTTTTAGGCAAATGATGGAGTTGAATAGGTTAAATGATTTCTGAAGGAGGAAAAGAGGTAAGGCTTGGGGTTCTTAAACTAACCAGATGTCAATTTGATTCCCTAGTAGTGAACATATGGCTATAATGCCAAAGGGGGGGATATTTATAGAATGCTTGG
>APFE030194277.1:0-21269 GCA_000404065.3 Pinus taeda | reverse complement strand
ATATCTCTTACCATCAGATAGAAAAGCGGTAGACTAAATAACTAGATGGGTTAACTAATTAATTTCATTCTCTATTCCAAAAATATTTTGAAATTTGATGAATAAAAGTAATATCAATAATTTCACTCAGTTTACTATTATCTATAACATTGCAAAGATTTCAAAATCAATATTTAAGATAAGGATAGCCATAGTAAACAATCCCTTGAAAAGTTACAATTTGGATAATTACAATTAGTTAAGATTATATCTGCATTTGAGTAACTCCATACTGCATTTGGAATCAGGGAAAAGTTGATTTTCTTTAACTGGAGTTTTGAATCATCGTAATTTAATTTTTTAAAGTGGAATTTGAATAAAATATTGGGGAAAAAATCTGTTTACTCTAAGTTTAGCTTCATTGAAAGTTGGGTGATACGAAAAAGATATAAAACCCTCATTGCAGCGATTTGAATTATCATTTAGATATACAAAATATTGATAAAAAAAATTTGAATATAAAAACTTGCTTTATTTTATATACTAGGTTGAAAAATAATAAGGTAAGCATTCTTGTTTTAATTGTAAATTGAAAATATATTTCAAAATTTTAAGAGTAAATTCAAACAATTTACTTATTTATTTAACTTTAAATTATTTTTAAAATACTCAATCTTTTACAAATTCCAAAAATACCCACAAAAGTATAAAAACCATAAATATACTAAATTTATCCTTATTATATATTCCCAAAAATATCCCAAAGGTATAAGACCAAAAAAACCTAGTTGGGCCCAGCTGCCTGTCTGAGTTTCCACTCTTTATACAATCACTAGTAAATTGACTATACTATGAGCTAATCGGTTCCGTGCTCTACCCGTCCTAAGATTCCGCCCTAAAGTAAGAGAGATCGTAATGTTATCCGCGGAGGTGGGATTTCCAGTTGACGTAGTCTAAATGTTAGAAGTTTTCTCTAGTTCATTTTGGCTGAAATTTGGTGGGATTCATACTTTATTTACTCGCTCATCACTGGTTCATCTGCCCCTCGACGCTGTAATACTCTATTTTATTATCGGCGCTGATAAGTATTGCAAAGGTGGAAGACATAAACAAGAATAAATTAAAAATTTAAATGTAGTAGAACTTGACTAGAACTCAAGTAATTGAGATGAATTAGACTCATTATGAAGGCACATGGATTGACAGTTAAGACGTTAAGACGTGTACGTGGAGGTTGCAATTATTTTTTCCAATATGGCACTTTATTTACAATTATATAAAATTAAACTAAGATGCAGGTTGATTTGAGTCTCAACTAGTTCTACAAACTCTTCAAAACTTTGACATGGATGTTTTGGATGGACTGTTTTTTTCCTCTTCCAAAATCCTAAATCTTTTTAATTGTTTCAACTTTATTTTTTTCTGTAGTTGGTTTTAAATTTCAGTTTCTGCTTTTCTTTCATTGTTTAATATAGACACTTATTTGAGGTTGTCCATGCATATTCTCTACTTCTTCAAAAAATTTTACAAAGTCCACATTGTCTTCAACATTCATTACTGCAACTTCTATGCAAACTTCATCAAAACATAGTGTTTCAAGCCATGATTCAAGAAACATTAATTCTTCTTCAAATTTTGTTGTTTATTCTTTATTGTTAACATCTGCACACTCAAATCATGTTAATTTTATATGAAAAAACATATGCAGAACTATATGGATTATGATCTTCTTGCTTTGCAATGCTAACTTTCTCTACTTCCTGTCCACTCTCTATCTCTCGTGTTGCTGCAAACATGTTGTCTTCCACTTGACTTCCAAACACAAGTGAGACTCTGTCACCAAATAACAACATATCAATAAAATGTTTATGTTATATCATATGCAACCACTCATCACTACTTAATTGTTCTTCATCAAAGTTAACATCTACAATTTTGAATTGTTGGATCCACCATATCATTTTAATTGCTTCAATGGAAACTTCACTATCTTTAGCAAGACCTATGGTTGGATTCACTAAATCATCGTCCACTTGTGGTTGAGCACAATAGGATTTATCTTCATTCTTTTGTACATCTGCTACTTTAAATCCCCCTCCCTTTTCATATTCAACTTGATTACCCATCTTTAGACCAAAAGGCCTCTCAATGATATCCTAAGTGTCCTTTGTTGTCTTTGCATTTGTAATGAGGGGAGGAATGTTGTTATCTACACATTTCTTGATGCATTTTAATGAGAAGGCATTTTTTTAGTTTTTGGCTTCTAATTCTTTCAAGTAAATCCCAAAAGTTCTTATTGTTGCTTTGAATTTCTTAGCCTCTTGATTTTACTCATTTATTAAACGTTGACTAGTGACAAATCCACACAACCCATATACATACTTTGACTAATGAAAAATCCAGACAACCCACATACATAAGTACTTCTCTACTGACAACTTTTATAAGAGAGGTCAAATTGCAGACTAAACAAACTCCGTGGTCAATTCTAGCTCTCACAACAATCGCACTGCTACTTTCCAAACAACTGCCTATGTAGATTCCACTACACTAAACGTGATCTTATTATCCATTTATGGAATACCTTTTTAAGAAGGATTACTTTAAATGAAATTTCCAAATGGAAAAATGCCCTTTTTAGTCCTTGCCATCTGGCAATGGCATGGGACTATAGAAATCGAAATTTCGATGTTAGCATTACTTTAACTATTTTTGGACAAAGTTTTTAAGTGGACACTACATATTTTACATATTTTACACTACATTCTATTTTGTAGTCTTATTTGGCCTCTTCCCGAGGCGGGGAGGAAAAACCATATCATATATTTATCTTTGCTCAGCATTTTGAAACAGGTTGCTTGACATTTTGAAACTGGTGAACTCTAATGTAAGCATTAGTGGATAACATTAAATGCTGGCTCGTAAACAACCATCACTGGGGCATTAGTATAAGTTGAAATTCACATTAAAGTCTGGAGACACGTCATCTATGCCATGTCAAACCATGGCTACCCTCCCGTGTCAAAATTGCCCTGCTGTGTCAAACAATCCCTGCTGTGCCATGTCAAAATTGGTAGTTTGCATGAGAGTAACCGACTTTACTTGCCTGCCTTAAAATGAAAGCAAAGCATCATGCTTGCCTTAACATTTTTGGTCTCTCTCCGATATGTGTTGTTATTGCTAGCCAAAGGTGGAGGGTCTATTCTGTAAGATCAACTGATGGGTAACTGAAGCGTCACCCGGGGTATGCATCCAACATGAACTTTTGAGTGAGTAACTAAAGCGTCCCTTGGGGCATGCATCCAACATGGACTCTTTAGTCACTGTAGCAGCATGGACCATGGACTTTTTAGTCACTGTAGCAGCTTACCTGACCATGGACTTTTCAATTAGTGTAGCAGCTTACCTTGAAGTTGTTGAATCCCCTGTAGCAGCTTACCTTGACGTTGTTGAACCACCTGAAACACACAAGAAGTGGACTGAGAATTGCTTTTAGTTATGTATTTTCATTTAAATATTTTACCATAAACTACCTTTGTATTAGCCCTTATTAAAACATCAGTGTACTCAACAAAATGGTCCACACCTTCGCAAATGGAAAATGGCAAGATTAACTACGCTGAAGTTGCAATTTTAGTTCAAAATGACAAGATTAATTATAGCTAAATTGCAAATCTAGTCCAAGTGATGTGACCCATGTTGTAGGAGAACACAATGTTAAAATTAGACAAACAAGATATATTTATACATTGAATCAAACCACTCTCTGCACAAGCATTTTCCAATACTGTAATTTAATTTTCATTTCATATGTATTTGATAACAAATTAAATTACGAATAATGGACAGAAATCCATCTAGATTCATATCTCCCAAAAAAAACATCATCAATCAATATATCACAACCCTACATATATACATGTCTAATATATCACAATACTACATATATAAGTGTCTAACGAGAAGCCCAACTTACCTTAACTTCATATTCAGAATTCCCCTTCCCAAAAAAAAAATGCACTTTAATTAGATATTATTCAAAATTCCCCTCCCAAAAAAACAAAATAAAAAATGCACTTCAATTAGATACTCTAAAGCCTAAATAAAGACAATCTACAACAATCCATGTACATGATTATAATCTAATGTTAAATAATTTCATGAATTTCAAATTATGATTGATGAACTATTTCTAGATCAATAATCAAATTATAGTCTTCTTGAAATTGGTAGGTAATTTTTCTTTCATGGGCATCTCAGAAATCAGAAAATCAGAATTCTTAGATTAAGTTAGGTAAGCACATCGTGTAGCTGGGTCTTTCTGTACAAACTGACATTGCTGAGGGGGTGTTCTCCTGGCTATGGTGCGGACATTGAATATGATGAATTCGTGGCTTAAATCTGAGGTGTTGGTGAGCGGTAGGGCTTCAGATCTGGAAGTAGGATGAGGGTTAAATAGAGCTGTGATCTTCATGGCCTTTGATCTGGGTTCACGCCTCTTCTGTTGATTTCTGGTGGATCTCTGAGGAACTATGTGATCACTTGTAGATGCAATGGCAACATACGGCAACAGAAAGTGTACTGATGGTATGACTTGCAGATCAAAGTAATATAATTGATTATACACATTTTATTTTTCTGGAAATTCATCTAGACGACACTGGTGGCATAGCAGGAAGTATGCCTGAAACGACCTCCTAATTCATGATTCAGACATCCAGAGCCGCATATTTATACAGTTGAGAGGCACTCATCTCCTCTTCCTAAGGAGTATGGGGCATGACACCGTGGAGGGGCACAAACAATGCCACAAGCCAAACAACCAACACTATGTACCTGATAATTTCCCATAATTTCCCATCCTTGACATGCAGAGTAGAAGAAATCTGTATACTCCACAACTGCACTGGCCAAGGTTATCATGTTTTACTTCTAAACGACTTGCAGCAAGAATACGATCGACTTCCAGGGGACTTTTTGGCAGATGATAGCTTGGGTCTAAAGCATTTCCAAAATTCTTGAGAGTATACGAAAACCTCTAAAGACTAATGCACAATTGGACATTTTCAGAATTCTTGAGAGTATGAAAACCTCTGAAGATTGAGTCGCTAGAAGCTTTTGAATTCCACCGATGCAAGGCTTTTGATGAATTCCTGGTTAGGAAAAGAGGGGATGCAATGCGAGTTTTGTTTAAGAAATAGAAAAGCAACACCATGATTGCTGCATCGTCTGGACACGTGAAATACATGCACTGCTACTGACATGTGAAATGCATGCAAACTCCTACTAACAAGTGCTTTTCTTCCTTCGTTTCCTATAATAATATGTATTATTCATTACTTGCAAGGTGCCACGTCATATGCAGTTTTTGGGTACCCTCATTAAACTATGGTGAACTATGGTGAACATTAAGAAACTAAATGCCTCATGCTTAACAAACCTTTAAATCCAATGCATGAAATAAACTAATTACACCACCCTTCGGAAACCCTTAAAATTGCTGAGATAGGAAGAAATTTCATCACCCTGTGATTTATGGGACTATAACTGGGGACCCGGTTTCATGTCAGAGTTACTGCATTAAATTTCACAAAAAGGACCCAAATCTAGGCCGCTTTAGTGAAAGCATATCATGTGTGCCACCTGGGTCAGCTTAAATCAGTTCTTATACAATCTATTCTATCTTTTCCTATGGTTACATTGGTACTAAATCCCCATTGAACTAAACCTGGTAGGATTGACAGCCCCTTCACAATCAAGGTTTCATTAACGAATCATACAACATCCATCGAATCGCTACCCACATCCATTCCAAGCCTGGAAATAATTGTTGCGCTGAGCAAACAATCTGATAGGTAGCATTCTGAACCAGTATCCTATACAGATAGGTAATCATGAAAGGCACAAAGGGAAAAAATACAGATATTTACATGTCACTAAAAAATACTTCAAAACAACCAAAGGAAACCATATGTGACCCACCATCAACTTGGACCATACAGAATTTATCAAATCCACATCTAAAATGAATACGAATCAAACCTGGCCAACTAAGTCCCCTTACATGTTCTGAAGTGTTCAATTAAGGTCTACAAGCCAACGCCATCTAGAGCAATATGCTTTCTTGAAATTAAAGTCATCAATGCACCCCTGTGACAACGATGCCAGAAGAGGAAGTTTGAAGTGTAAGCCCAAATTCAACCGAGAGAATCCCCTTTACCCACAATAGCCAGGGAAATTGCAGCTTTAGGAGCATCAATTGATTACACTTGGGATAATTGTGTGCATACAAACGGTAGAGAAAATAGCCTGTCAGTCTTTCATTAAACTCACTTGACTCGGTGAACAATGCGAAAAATGCATACTGTTAACAGCCTCAGCAGTTACAACAGAGTGACTTCATCGAAACCCCAGTCTCCTTGTGACATACCAAAATTATTGGGGGAAATTGGGAATTGGAGTATGGATTTGTAGCAACAAAGCTAGCCTTCATAAAGCATTAATGTACCCCTCAAAGTAATACACAGGACCCAGTACCAATTAATCCTCACACCTAGGACAGGTATTGATATAGCTTTCATACCTGGGACTATCCTAATGGAGCAGAATATCAAAGCAGCCAGCTGACTCCATGCAGAACAATCGTCTTGTCAAGTGGGAAGAACCATCTGGTATAGTTTGCTGGAGAGGCATATGCTTTATTACACAACTATGAGAGGAATTTCCTCAACTCGTGGATGATTAATCCAAAGGTTTTAACATACAAAAAATGAAAATAGAAGAATACGATGATCATGAGTTAGAGAACTATCTCTTGCACTGCAACTGACCCACCTACAGTTCTAAATGGAAAAATGGTAAAAGCTCTCCTCCCTGGCAATATAATTCCAAAATAGTAAAAAGCTACAAAGAGAAATGGATCTTAATAATTCACCCAACATTCACAAGCTAGCAGCATGGAATATGGAACAACACGAGGAGATCCTCCAAACCAATTGAATAAAATGGATACATTGCTGAGATGCTAAAAACAATCCACTCATACCAATAGATTTTTAATAAGAACAACTTTTTAACAAAAAGTTTTAGTCCTAATGCATCTGCACACATAGAAGGGATGACTAGAAAATTGATGGATTTCACCCTCTCCACGCCATTATCAGTAAGAAATCGTGTCGTTCAAACACCAACAGTTATTCATTGCTAAAACATCGAATAGGGGTGACTTTACTTGAAACATGTTGCAAAATCCCTGGTTTTGGTTATCAATTTCATGTGCAGACATCAAATGTTCGACATAACAAGATTGGTCAATCTTCACAGACTAGCTAGGGTGTGAATATAGAAAGTGTTGCATCTCATAACATCCAAAAGAAGGGGGCACTCAAGCAAAGTCTATAGGAGGTTCTAAACTCAATCATAGGTCGAGTTTCAAAATCTCCATCTTCAAGTTCATGAAGAATTATGGTATCTGAATGTGGGCAATAGGAGGGGAGCTCTTGAAATTGGGATGAGTTTGGTTAAGTGGACAGGAGAAGTTTCTCAATCGAATCAAATGGGCGGTGCTCGGGAAATGCATTTGGAGATGGCTGAGCTCACTCACGTAATTCTCTTAGTAGGACCCCGCAAGGATAAGATCTCATCAGGAGTCTGGAGCAGGAGAATTGATAGTTGAGCAGCCGCACTTGTATGAAAGCATGCATATAATCTAGAATTACTACGTACATATTACTCTAGAAGTACCGTGTGCATATTACTTACAGAATCGTTTGGGAATCATGATAGTCTAGGAATTCTAATGGTCTAGGAACAAGATCAGATAAAAGATTAGTATTGTTGATAGCTGGCTAGTCATAATACAAGTAAGATGACTAGTTCAGTGCTCAAGCCCAAATTCGCGCTCAAGGCACGGACTAGCTGCCATGCAGCATCCCTTGTTTCTAAATAAACTTGAAAAAAAAAGATTTTGAATGTCTTGTTTTTAAGAAATCTTTATTTGTTTTGCAAATAACTATCAATGAAGCCCTTTTAAAAATTAGATGAACCATTTTAAAACAACACCATCACACTCTGTTATTCCAACGTATTCAAAATTTAATCCTTAAAAAAATTAACAAATGCATATTAACCCTTAAAAAAATAACAAATGCATGTTGGAGGAATTGCTTAGAAAGTTATGGAAATTCCGGGCATATTTGAAGAAAGTTTAGCAAGGATTTTTGTAAATTCAAGTTATAATTGTTAAACTTCAAAATTTTAGGTGTCTTAGACATTTTTGATGGTGCCAAATCCATTTCCACCATCAAAAACAAGATTCAAACCATGCCTCTATAAAAATTTTTGAAATTGCCACTTTTAACCGTAAATTCCTGAGCTTGATAGATGACTCTATGCATAAATACCAACTTTTTAAAATTAATTTGTGGCTTAACATATGCCTAAATACGTTTATTGAAAACTTTTTCAAACGTAACATGCTGCTGTGGATTCCACTAAATGAGATCATTTTATCCATGTATGTAAGATTTGGAAAAAGAAAATTTATTTTAAATGAAATTCCCAAATCGAAAAATGCCCCTTTTCCTAAATATATTTCTCACGAATATTTCTGTTTCTCACGAATATTTTTTTTGTTATCACTTCACAGCGCGTTTATGCTTGGGGTCTTCTTGGTGGATGGATTTTGGCTTTTTGGCAACAATTGACTTGTTTATTCTTTTTCTCAAGTTCTTATTTTCCGTGCTTTCAAATTGTGTTCTCACAGAGTGTCATGTCACTTCACGTTCTAATATCATAATAAATATTATGGACGCATAAGACAAACAAGTACTATTACATATAAGGGGTTTTAAGACAATATTTAAGACAATTTACTTTTAAGAGACAATAGGTATGATTAAAGACATATTGTTTCTTTAGGGACAATATATCTTAGATCCTAATTGTTGTCTTTATAGAGACAATGTCTTTAATCTCAGTTATTGTCTCTCTAGAGACAATAAAAAAATCTCTTTACAAAATATAGAATATGAATCTTTTTGTTTCTTCAATGATTAATTCATGTTAAGGCACGATGGAATTGCACCACTGACCTCCTAAAGTAGTTGCTCTTCCACTGAGCTAGCACCTTTTAAATAAATGTGTTGAATGAATTCTCCATGTTACAAGTCTCTCGGGCCATCCCAATTAATATGGTCTACTTCATTACATAACTTCTTTCGTTATAAAATTCACTGAACAATAAAAACTAAATTTACCGATAATTACATTATTTTCATAATTGCTGTCATTAGTTCAACATAACTATACTAATGCCTCAACTAGAGTGTGTCTGTTAAGGGTTGCCATCTTTAGGTAATCCCTCTTCAAATATTTATCTCAAAAGGATTCCACTTAGCTCCACAGTTGTATATGGTTGCAACAATTGTCTTGGGTTAACTTCTAAAGTTGCTTGAGTTCAGAGATAGATCCAAGATATTGTAGTAGCTGATGGTGGGCAACTTCTTAATTACCACTTTATAGATGATTCAATGATTCAATGATCACTTTAGAACTCAACAACACTTAGGTACCATGTAGTGCCTAGACATGTTCCTAGCTCCAAAGTTGTATATGGTTGCAGCAATTGTCTTGGGTTACCTTCTAAAGTTGCTCGAGTTCAAAGAACTTAGGTACCATGTACTGCCTAGACGTGTTCCTAGCTTCAGAGTTGTATATGGTTCCAACAATTGTCTTTGGTTACCTTCTAAAGTTGCTTGAGTTGAAAGACAAATACAAGATATTCTAGTCCCTAATGGTAGGCAACTACTTAATGACCACTTTACAAATGATTCGATGATTTAATGATCACTTTAGAACTCAACAAAACTTAGGTACCATGTAGTGCCTAGACATGTTTTTCTGAAGCCATAGAGTAGTGATGAGTGAAAAAAGAGACAATGGAAGAAGATATTCATAAGTGGCTCAGTAAAATATTGAAGATTATATTTCTAGGAGAGGAAGGCAGCTACTCAAGCATCCCCTATGGCATGTACATGTTCTAGAAAAGCACATATGAAATTGGGTTCTAAGCAAATTTAAAAGAAACCTTGGAAAATGGTGGCTATGAGATATTCCATTCTTAGGAAGGATTGACATGGAAGGAAAAATTTCGATAGTAAGACATGCACATTACTCATACCTTTCTCAAATGCTTAAGGAAAACATAAAGATAAGAGATTTCTACCCTTAGTGGATTGGGATATTTGGTTCCTTCCACACGAAGAGAATCATCTTGGATGGGTCATTATAAAATGCTAATGAGAAATTCTGAAAACTAAATAGCCCATGAGAAGAGCCATCCTTATATCTTCAAGTCAAACTTAATTGAATATTTCTCCTTATATCTTCAGGTCAAATTTAACTGAATATTTCTGAATTTGACAAAAAATCCATCAAATTCTAAAATATTCCCAAAATCTACAGTCTAGTTAAATTTGATAGTAAGAACTATGAGTGACAACATGCCTTCATAAATTCTATTTGACCATAATAATCAAATTGATTCTCACATCATAAAAAAGGACATTTCCGATCCAATATAGTTGGATTCTTTGATATCAAATATTTGTTGAAATCCTACGGAAGACTTATACGGAAACCCAGACAATTTGAGAAACTTCTTGTTAAGTTAAAGGTTGATAGGAAATGACTAAGAATAAAGATCTTATCTCTATAATCTTAATCATTTACCCCTATGTTTCAAGGGGACCATTAGTAGCTCTAGTCCACCAGGAATAGTTGACATAGTTAACCGTTTGATGAACTTGAGGGTTACTTTTGTAGGAGCAGTCCCAAAATAAACACTATGAAAAATATGACAATTTTGAGCAAACTTTTTGATATAGCATAATATTTGTCTACTAATGTCACAAAAAAGGAAATCGAAGACAAGGTGACACCTTACATGAAGATTCAAAATTAGCAATTTTTAGTTCAAATAAAGCAAGGCAAGTGTATTTATTTTGGCATAAGTGCACCCTATTTTAAAAATGGTTGCATGAAAACTGATTTTTATTTAATCAAGGAATAATTCTTAAAATCAAGAAAAAGATATCAACAATGGAGAAGTTATAGACCAAAAATACATCTCAGCTCTCAAGGCATAGAAAGTTGCATAAGGCAATGATATACTTACTATTTTATATGATAAAAAATAAAAACAAATTTTAAAACTGAAAAATGAAAATATTAAATGAAAATATATAATAATGATCTAAGAATATATTTTATATTTTTAGTAAAGTTTTAGACGATTTGCAACTCAAATTTGGAATTAGAGTTTTGTTGCCTTAAAAATATGCTTCAAAATTTTCTTAAATATATTTGAAAATATACTAGATACTTGGAATTGCTGCAAATAAGTAGAATAACTTGATGTTTTGTTTGAAATTTCTTCAAGTTACAAATATCAAGAAAAGGAAATGAGCCAAGGAAAGCAACTTACTCACAGGTTAGATCTCTAGGTAGTTGTTGAACATTGTGTGTTTATATTTGAATAGTTATTTAATGTTTGAAGTAAACGTGTAACTTGTAAGCTTAGACTTTTCTTCCTCATATGGTTGGAAACATAATTAAGTTGGTGATGTTATATAAAATTTCAACTCACTATAAATTATAAATTTGGTTGATTTTCTAAATTGTAGCATATTGTAACAAGCCCTAACAATGCAGGAAAAGTAACATCAAATCGACCTTTTTTAAGATGCAGAGAAACAAGCTAGACATCCCTTCTGCCACGTTTAAGGCAAAAGAATGTTCATCCCTGAAGAGAGAAACCCGAGCCAAGTTGGATGACCACCACATATCTGCAGGTTCTACGAGATACTTCCTCAGCAAACTAGCCCAACCATAACATAAAATCTGGGGTGACAGAAATGTCATATTAGTGATGTTTTAAACAAATTGATCTTTCAATGTAGAAACAAGGGAGGCTCCATGTTCTGTATTGAATAAAATGATATCCAAGTCATAAAGATGAAAATGATAAAGCCTTTGTTTTTATAAATCACTTAACAATGTAATAGAATGATGAACCAAACTTGTTGGTTCATTTTCAAGACAATAGAATGATGAACCACACTCACTAGTTGGAAACGTGGGCATAAATAATTCACTGCAATGGATTAATGGAATGGATCCTGCAAAAATGGATAAAAAATTTTCAAGTCACAAAAATATAAACTCAGGATATATATTGTTTTACCTGCATAGTGAGCACGATGATGAGAGCTATGATGAAGCTAAGATTTTACTTGAAATAAGCTTTCATGACATTGATTTCCCCAACTGAATATGCATCTCCACCATGGTAAGAGACACCAGAGTTAGCAAAGATGGTTATGAGCACATGCCCTTTCATGTTGAAGGGCCCTAGATTCATACTCCACTCCCAACCAAAAAAAGCTATATACATTCTCATAGTTGGGAGAGTGGTTGCGATGAATCTCCTAATGGGGAGCATTGATACCTAAGATAAACTGCCAGATATGGTGAAGGGTTATGTGTTGTAGGCAAAAAACGTATTCACAAACATGATTAATACACATGACTCTAATCCCAAAATACACACACGAAATGTAAATATTGTCAGAGATGGATCATCTATCACAGGAACCGTACAACACTAAAAAAAGGAATTGTGGCAATTGAAGCTGCTTGCATTGTAATAATCAATGGTTAGTGCAAACTGCATATAAGGTTGTTTGGATGAAGATTTAAACTATGCACAAAAATGGAATTAGACACCATTATTTATCATGAGGCCATATATAATTTAAAAACCATTGTAGCTTGCAATGAAGGTGATTTAATGCTATGGAAACAATAGGTATCATTCTAACTCTTACCACTTACTATGCACTCATACTTTGGCTCCACAAGGAACACATTTGTGTTGAGCAAAATGATGAATAGGCCTCTAAGCTATTTAACAAAGTTGGGTAACGATGGAGGAGTTTTAAGAATTAGTGACTATGGAAACCATGATCTCCTGAGGAATGGAGGTTACGAAGGAGATTGATGTGATGACGACTCTATCATAAGGGACATAATGCATGTAGAATGTTCCCAAACATAAGAATGGACAATGGAAGTAAGCCGATAAGAATGATCAAGATTACCGCAATCAAGTCTAACACTAAGTAACGTGAGCATGTCATATAATTATTTGAATCGGTATGTGTAAAATATCCCACGCTTATTTAACATTTCCTTTATGAATAATGTGGCTATGCATTAATGAAAAATAAAATCTGTAATATTGCACCTTATCTTAGAAGAAAACAAGGTGATCAGAGATTGAAAGTAGCGAATTTTTTTCACAGATAATTAGGTAACAGATTTGGGCCAAATCTCTATCTCGTCGTCGAGAGTCCTATTCCATGTAATCCCCCATTGCAATAGAAAATATAGGATTTAATTACATGGTGATCTTATGCTCTCATCTCTCATTTTATGCTTGAAAGGGATGTAAGTTTATTTGATTAGTAAACATCAATATTTGCAAATGGGTGGCCATGGGTTCAATGCATCCCTAGTCGACACAACAGGCCTTAACCAAAGGATATGGTTAAATGTATGTAGAATAATGAATCCATTTAAATTAATACTAAAACCTAAGAAAATCATCCATATTGTCATATGTTGATGACATGGATGGAATGATGAATTTGTCCAGAGATGACAGTTGGTGAGCATTGGCTTCAGTTGAAAAATTGGCAAGAGAACCATGAAGGCCTAAACTCTTCTTTATGACATAACATGGGAAGGGTTAAAAATCACAAGGGACTGAGTTTACAAAGAAGGGACATGCCCAAGTGTTGTGGATGATTGTGAAATTGGGACATGATTGATATTACTAGAAAAGTACATTGAGGACAATGTTATTATAAGGGGTCATGAATATAATAACAAAACCTTGAAGATGATACATGCATTAATGCTTCAAGTGTACAAGGATGAACTAGTGCCCATTCACAAGATGGTCAGATACTGAGCATGCAACAAAGTAAGGATTGTAAAGCCAAAATAACAAATGTTGTAAGTAAGTTGCAACACTGGTTCATAAAAACTCTTGGGAAGAGGGGATTCAATCATCCCATTGAGGTAGTCATTACATGCATGAATTGAGGTTCAGTATGCTAGAGAACTAAAATATGGCCTGGTTGGAGAACCTTGAGACACTAAATCCGAAGCCAAGACTACGTTAGAGCTAACATATTTTGGGTTGGTTGTTGTTATGGTTGTTACTATTCACAATTCTCTCATTCTAATCTATACTTCTTTGAAGATTGACACACCTTTATGGAAAGTCTAAATTGAGAAAGTGTGGCTATCACAAAAATGTGTAAACCATAAAGAAGGGTTATTGGTAAATGTTAACAACCAAGGTAAATTTAGTTATAGTTGGAAATACATGGTTCCCAACATTAAAAATTCCTTGGCTAGTCCACAATGGAGCATTGGAGATAAGTGGATAGCCCAAGGAGCCAATTGATTGTGTTGGCTTGCTATGAATGGAAATACTACAATATGAATTCCTTGTCTGCAATTTCTAGAAAATAAACAAAGTGAGAAATACCATACCCATAGTCAAAAAATTTTCCCTTGTTGTCTCATTTCCTAACACATAAGTGGCACCTACACAATGTAGTGTCTATGATTGGGAGGAAAACCACTCCTATGAAATTAGTATACCCACTTAATAGACAAATAATTTGGTTGTCACTGTTCATATTCATATAAATAATGTATGTGGAACTGCTATGTTTAAACAATATGTGCTTATTTTGGAAATATAATCCTGAAATTTGACATAAATTCATAATTATGATCCAGTATGTCTGGAAGATGTTTACTTGAAAGTTTTAAGGCATATACAGCTACCTATGCGGAACACAGAGTGCTTAATTCTACCTCTTCTATGAAAGGCAAGCGTCATTTATGTGAAGTATATGCATAATTTCTTTGTGAGCACCAAAAAGATTCTAGACCAATGGAGAATTGTAATTCTCTCCATGAAAAAATATTTCCTAAGTATGTTGTGCCTATCCATGGTTCTCCTATATCAAAATCCAATAGTTAATACTCAATGTAATCAACAAATCATATGAACTACTCGAATGGTTAACTTCATACATGGGTAAGGAATGTATTTGGCACAAGAAGTCAGAAATTGCCTAAAATATTTTCACTAGATTTTTCTCTTGAAATGTTGGATGAAAGTTGTAAATGGTCAGTTGAAATTATTTTCCACAACTTGCATACTAAATATTTGAATAGAATCGTCAAAGAAAAAAGTTAAAATTTTTGGAAACATTTGCTTGAAGTTTTCTTAGGAATATTGCATTTAGTGATTTCACTTGATACCCTTTAATCAACAACAAGTTCTACTCAAGAGAGTGTTATTCCTTCCAATATCCATGCTGCATGCATGTAGAACTCAAAGTTTCATCATGGATTTCCTTCAAATAAAGAATTTTCAGCTGATCTTGTACTCTTCTGAACTAGATATGCAATTTCCTTTCAACATTCAACTGAATCAAGTCATTGTCCATGCCAATTTTTTATGCTTTGTGAAATACTTCTTCATATGTTTGGGGATTATGTACTTTTGCTGCAACTCCTGTTCTCTAATTCAATCTAGTAATGACCAATTCCTATTAAATATTTTTAATACATTGGGATTTGACTAAGTAAATCTTTGAATTTACTATCATAATCAAGCACACATCTTGTTAGATGTTGTTGAATTTATATGAATTCCTGTGGCGCTATATGATGGCCCATTGTGTAATGGGATGTCCATCAGAGTTGGTTCTTCACCTCTCTCTTGGATAAATGTTGTATACTCTAGATATAGTTCATGAAACAATCCAAAGCTCCAACTGTCAAAGTCACTCCACATTTTTCCAATTGTCTATATTCATCATCTACTAATCGAACTCTCTGAATCGCCTTGCATACAAACCAATGTTTTGATTTTTTTAAGCACCCATGATAGACTCAAATAGAAATGGTTGATTTGGATGTAATCTTTGTTTGATTTTCATTAATTTTCTTCATGCTTTTAGAAGTTGGATGGTATTCTTCTTCATGTTTATTTTTATTTCTATAAAATCTTCTTTAAATTGAAATATATCTTTCCTTTTCAATTTATTTACAATCACTTTAATTAAACAAATTCAAATAGTTTATGTAAATCTTTGGTTTATAAAATTTAGTGGCCATTCTTCTTCTTCATCTTTTCTATCTCCTTCCTTTTCTTCAGTGCCTTGAGAACATTTTGTGTAATTTTTCCATCAAAAAATGGATAATTCACTACTCTGCCTCTCCATACATCTGTCTAATGATTTATGTTTTGTGCTACTCAGGCCTTAATCTATTTTCTTATGTCATTTTCTTGAAACTATACAACAATTATGTTTTATGTCTACTCAAGGGACAAGTATTAGGCTAATCGGTATTTTGGGTTATGACACACTATACCTTTCAGTTTAGCTAGTGCTTATGCAACTACAACTACAACCCATTTTTTTTGTACAATATGCAATACATATTTGTTTATATTAACTATTAAAGGAATCATTTTATCAAAGAAAAACATGTCCTTTTTTGGATGAGTAAATTTTCATATGTCATTAAAATTGGTTGACAAAAATATATGTATCTACAAATAAAATGTATTTCTATAAATAAAATATCTAAGAAAAATGTGTAAATGTTGCAACATTGAGTATGGATAACTATTTGTTGTGAAATGAAGTGAAATCCAAGTTCCGACCCAATTTAGAAGTTCTTATATTAAGGATTTATATGGACAATTCAATCATCCTTTTCTTTCCCAAAATATATACTCTTCTAGACCCATCATCTCTTAACATCTGCATTATACGCTTAGCAAGGTTTTGGTGTTGGGTTTGCATCTACAATACTTCTTGTGTTTCTATTGAGAAATTATAGTTGGTTCTTTCTTAGCGTCTATGTGTGTAGTGATAACAATTGCTTTCGTAGTCCAATTGTATATACACATTGGATGCACTTTTTGGTCTAGCTTTGTGGTCCCTTGTTGGACATATCATATTAGATCTAAGTATCTCGTGACTATATATATATATATATATATATAAAGCATTGAAAAACATATTTCTATTTCCATTGCTAATTTATTTCCGCTTGTAATTGCGATTTTACATTATCGCTATGAATTTTAAATTTAACCTCATAAATGCTAATTTGAAGGAACAAACCTTGATGATAGTGGTGGATGGACAAGGAAGGCATGCAAGGACATCACAATACCATGGAATTAAAGTAATATAGAGTCATCTAATATTCCATCATGCAAGTAGTGACAAACAGTAAAAGGAATCTTCAACTCTCTGAGTTCTTTCATTGCAATCTTCAATCACCAAAGAAAATGGAAAACTATTTCAAACTCTTTTCAAATAACAACTACATTGGAAACTGATCATTTCAAGTCCTACCAAATGCTCCTATCTCAATGTCGATTTCAAAAATGAGATCCAGTGCATAATGACAAGAAATTCATTCAAAATGGAAAAATAGAAGGAATAAAATAGAGGTCCATCAAAAACAAATATACCTCTCATGAATGAGTCTCGCCTTCAAGTTAAACCATGATAGGTGTATTCACGCTGCCACAGGAAAATTTCAAGTTGATGACAAAATTTTTTAACTCTTGAACTAAGATATAACATGGGCTTTTTGGAAATAGAGCTCTCTTAATTAAGGTTTAATCCTGACTAGTATTGATTCTACGGTTCCATGCCTTACCAAAAATAATACATGGAAAAAGAAACATCACAGGTTTCTGGAAATAAGAAACATGACTCCATGTCCCCTCTCCCAAAACATATGTTATACATCTTAAATTAATTAGTAACATACTAATGTAGAGTTAGGAAGATAATAACCATCCTAAATAGCCTATTGAAACATGCCTAATTTTCAATGCTCGAGTGCCTAGTATTCTAGCATGCTCATATTTCGTCATGAGCTTTGAGGATTTTCAAGGGTTATCACTTGGTTGTTCCCATTCTACAGGTTCTTTATTAGCCCCTCCAAGTGTATAAACAAGAGATTCTTTGTGTTCCTCTTCATCTGCCCCTCCATCTTCCTACAGAAAAATGAAATTAAGAAAGCCCCAGAACCCACGACATTTTGGGCACAAATTAACCCTAACAAATAAGGGTGGAGATTTTCGAGGTTTATCGCTTGGTTTTTCCTATTCTATAGGTTATTTATCAACCCCTCGAAGTGTATCAACAAGAACTTCTTCATGATCCTCTTCCTCTTCCCCCTACATCTTCCTGCAGAAAAGTGAAATTAAGAAAGCCCGAGAACCCTCAACATTTTGGGCACAAATTAACCCTAACAAATAAGGGTTTCCATCGGTTTCTATTTCGAACATAAATCACGAAAAGACAAAAGGAAAATGGTTAACAGAATACCCCAATATCAGGTTGTGTAGGCTGCCCTTTGTATCTGCATGCATTTCAAAACCACAAAATTTATCAAACAAGAGCTGTAACGAATCAGTTTCACAATTCCAGTCACATAAATGACCTCAGGAACCTTTCACTTTTCTATGTTGTAAACCCTCTAAATTAGCACACACCAAAAACACTAAAAAAATTTTGAAACCTGGAAACACAGTCTATATATAAAGCTTGAGAAACCCTCCAAACTCACTAAAACCTTCTTTTGCGAAAAAATTTAATAACCCATTAAAACCCTCTCTTATGGCATAACTTCATGGTTAAATGTGAGGAGGTTTGCCATGAAGAATCTAGTGGTAAGAATCGACGATGTGGAATGAGAATGGGTGAGAAGAGCTCTCACTGCTCTCATATGCCCCTCTAGCCACCACATGTGAAGGAGAATGTCATTCAAGCCGCATCCTAGTAGGCTTTACCATATGACCATGACCCAAGATGTATCTTGAGGTTTGCATGGGGTTGTCCCCTTTCCAGGTTCATTTTTGGCCTGTTCCACTGATTCTTTTCTTGGCTTATAGCATTAAGTTTTATTTTTAGTTAATTACTTTGCGAGTGATAAAGTAATATCAGGACAAAAAGCCATAGCGAAGGAGTGTTTGTGGTTAAGAAGCATTTGTATTGCATGGTAGTATAGTTGATACAAGCAACAATGATTAGGAACTCGTAGGTGATGGAGTGATCTCTCCCTGCCCGACGATAGGAAAACCAAAGGAATCTCTATGAATTTCCTTGCATACAAACCAATGTTTTGATCTGTATAAGCACCCATCATATACTCAAAGAGAAATAGTTGAATTGGGATGTAATCTTGGTTTGAATTTCATTAATTTACTTCATACTTTCAGAAGTTGGATGATAATCTTCCTCAAATTTATTTTTCTCTCTATAAAATATTTTTTAAATTGAAATATATCTTCCTTTTTCAATTTATTTACAGTCACTTGAATTAAAAAATAGTTTTTTAAGTCTTTATTTTATAAAAGAATTAAATATTTTATTTAAATCTCTGGTTTATAAAATTTAATGACCATTTTAAATTGAAATATATATTCCTTTTTCAATTTATTTATAGTAACTCTAATTAAACAAATTTAAATAATTTATTTAAATCTTTGTTTTAGAAAATTTAGTGATCATTCATCTTCTTCAGCTTTTATGTTTTCTTTTTCTTCAGTGCTTTATGAACATTTTTTGTAACTTTTCCATCAAAAAATGGATCATTCACTATTGGGCCTCTCCATACAACTCCGAAATGATTTATGTTTTGTGATGCTGAGGCCTCAGTCTATTTTCTTATGTCACTTTCTTGGAACTATATAAATGTTAAGTTTTATGTCTGCTGAAGGGACATGTATTAGGCTAATGGGTGTTTTGGGTTTATCATACACCGTACTTTTTAGTTTAGCTAGTGCTTGTGTAGTTGCAACTACATCCCAATTTTTTTTTACAATATGAAATACATGTCTGTTTATATTAATTATTAAAGGAATATTGTTATCAAATAAAAACATGTTTTTTTTGTTATGATGTCAAATTTCATGTGTCATTAAAATTGATTGACAAAAATATATGTATCTACAAGTAGAATGTATTTCTATAAATAAAATATCTAGGAAAACTCTGTAAATGTTGCAATAGTGAGTATTAAGTGAAATGAAGTGCAATTCAAGTTTTGACCCAATTTAGAAGTTCTTATATTAAGGATTTGTGCGGACAATACAACCATCCTTTTCTATCATAAAATTTATATTCTTCTAGAACCATCATCTCTTGACATTTCCATTATTCGCTCAGCATGGTTTTTGTATTGGGTTTGCATTTGCAATACTTCTTGTGTTTCTATTGACTAATTATAGTTGGTTCTTTCTCAGCTTCTACGCATGTAGTGATAACAATTTCTTTCGTAGTCCCATTGTATATTCACATCGGATGCGCTTCTGGGTCCATATTTGTGGTCACTTGTTGGACATATAATATTAGATCTAAGTATCTCGTCAGATATTATATATAGTTATATATATATATATATATATATATATAATATATTATAAATTATAAAAAATTAAAGCTTTCAAAAACAGTGCTATTTCCATTGCTAATTTATATATCCCTGTAAATGTGATTTTAAATTGTTGATTTGAATTTTAAATTTGGCCTCATAAATGCTAATTTGAAGGAAACAAACCTTGATGATAGTGGTGGATGGCCAAGGAAGGCATCCAGGCCCCAGGGACATCACAAAACCACGGAACTAAAGCAATGTACAATCATCTCATCTTCCATCAAGGAAGTAGCGATGAATTGTAAAAGGAATCTTTAACTATCTAATTTCTTTCATTGCAATCTTCAATCACCAAAGAAAATGGAAAATTATTTCAAACTCTTTTCAAATAACTATTGCATTGGAAAATTAACAAAAGATAAAGATAAATGATCATTTCAAGTCCTACCAAATTTTCCTAATTCAATGTGCATTTCAAAAATGATATCCAATGCATAATGGAAATAAATTCATTGAAAATGGAAAAAGAAAAGGAATAAAACAAAGGTCCATTAAAGATAAATATACCTCCAATGGATCAGTCTCGCCTTCAAGTTCAACCATGACAAGTGCATTCATGCTTCCACAAGAAAAAGTCAAGTTGGTGACCAAATTTTTTTAATCTTGAACTAAGATGTAACATGGGATTTTTGGAAATAGAGCTCTCTAAATTAAGGATTAATCCTGAC
>APFE030194268.1:0-18651 GCA_000404065.3 Pinus taeda | reverse complement strand
ATTTAACTTACCTTTCAATTGCGAGAATTCTTCATTGAATATGTTGTTGATAGCAATGTAGCTGCTCCACAAATTCACGACTCTTTCAACAAACTTCAGAAAACATGGATGTGATGTGAATAATAGTGATAATAAAATTTAATATACAAGTGAAATTATGGAGATGTTTTACCGTATGGTTAATGTAGAATAATTTGTTTTAAAATATTATAAAGCAAATATTGTAGAACTCTTTTACAACGGGTTGAATGTGTGATTAATTTATTTTAGAATATATTATAAAAATTAAAAAAAAACAAATTCAATTGTTTAGTAAATATTATATACTTTAACTATTAAAATAATTAACGTAGAAGTTGTAGTTTACAATTTTAATTTTAATGATTTATTTCATAAAAAAAATTAGCTTACATTTTTCAATAAATTGTAAAATAAAATAATGAAAGTAAATAAATCTAACAAACTTTTTGGAGGGAAATATTTTTCGCGAAAATTTTTGGAGGGAAATATTTTCGCGAAACTTTTTGGAGGGAAAATTTCATTCTTTAAGCTATATAATATTTTTAGGAGACTCTCTATTTGTATCATTCAACATCTTCTATTTGAAAGGGATGGATTGTTCTGATAGTAAAGTTTCAATTTATACACCATCAACATCTTCATCGTGTAACAACTCTATTCATATTGATGAATGTAGCGGGAATTATTCCACTATGAATAGAAAGTCAATTATTCCACTTAGTCCTGATTCTAAGGACTATGAGAGCAGCACTGATGAAAAAGGGGATGGAGAACTTCAAATAAATAAAGAGTCATAGATTCCACTTAGTCCTAATTCTAAGGACTATGAAAGTAGCAATAATGAAGAGCATGATGGTGAAGTTCAAAAGAATGGAGTGTCATGATGTCCACTTAGTCCCAATTCTGAGGACTATGAGAGCAGCAGTTTTGAAGAGAATGATGGTGAAGTTCAAAAGAATGGAGTTTCATAGTGTCCACTTAGTCTTAATTCTGAGGATTATGTAATAATTTTGGTCATAAAGTAATAGATTATATAGCCTATTAAGAAATGACCATATAAGGAATAGAAGTAGGGGGTCATATAATATCTCAAGGAATGGTTGTATGAGCAGCAATCTTGGAATTTTTAATGAGAATGTTGTCAAAAATTACAATTCATTTGCCCCCTTATTAGATCATGTTAAATGTTTGAAGTGCAATAATTTTGGGCACAACTCATGACTGTAGAAGCAGTAATTAAAGTCTCCAAATCAAAGTAGAGAAGAAGATGTTGTCAGAAATATAAATCAAAGAAAAAAAGAATGGAGAAGGAAGCAAGAGAAGCAAGAATAATATGGTCTAGCTCTATGTGTTTAAAACAAAAAAATCCAATGGTATGTAGATAGTGGATGTTCACATCATATGATAGGAGATAAAAGCATATTTCTCTCTCTAAAGGGAGTCAACAGTGGAAGTGTCACTCTTGGAGACAATATATCAGCTAGAATAATGGCAAAGGAATAGTTAGCTGATAATGAAAAATCTAAAGTTGAAAATCTCTTATTTGATGAAGGTTTAAAGCACAATATTCTAAATTTAAGTCAAATGGTTGACAAAGGACATGATATCACATTTCATTCTAAAGGAAGTAAAATAATGAAGGATATGGAAGATTAGTGGAAAAAGCAACAAAGACTTCAAACAATGTATATGTCCTTAATAAAGGTAAAAGATAAGATTGTTGTGTGAAAGTGTTATCTCTCTCATCTTATTAATAAAATAAAAGTGAGAGGCTACAACACCTCAAGCCGCATTAAGAAGATGGAAAATTTTGAGGGTGAGTTGCAGGAGAAGGATGAAAAGATGGAAAGTTTGAAGAATATGAATTAGCATTTGAAAGTGAAATGAATGGTGAAATTCAATTGGAAATAATAATAAGAAAAAAGATAGTTGCAAATAAGGAGAAGCATTAGTTTAGAGGGAGTATCCCTTTGATTTCAAAAGAGTTATGTTGTTGACAAAAGAAAGCATAAGCCCAAGGGGAGCAATCCCAAAAAGAAGAAGTAAAAGGAAGTTCAAGCACAAGGGAGTAATCTTAAGAGTAGAGTTACAGAAGAAAAAATGTTACATGTAGGGACAGGTAGACACAACCTTGACAAGGGAAGCCTATTGTAGACAAAGTAGAAGTAAGCAATCAAAGAAAATAATTATTTTGTTGATAACATCTCAGGAGAAGAAATTGCAGCAAGAAGTAAAAACAACCCTTTTTCGTTGATGACAAAGGGGTAGAATATATAAACATAAGGCGATATAACAGATAGGGGGTATAGGTACAGTTAGTAAAAGAAATTGTAGATAGAGGAAGAGTTTATGTCACTAAGAGAATTTGCAAATAAAGGAAGAGTTGTAGATTCTAAGAAAAGTTGCATATAAAAGAAGAGTTACAAAAAATGAGAAGCACAAGTTTAGGGGGAGCATCCCTTTGTAATTGATGTCAAAGAGAGAGAAGTCGCAGGCACAAGAAAAATTGCAAACATGGGAAGTTCTTCAATATTATCGCAGAATTGACTATAAAGGGTTGTCATCAATGAAAAGGGGGAGATTGTTGGAAATAATTTTTTCATGAATGTCAAAGATATGGGGAGACTACATATGTTGAAGATAAATATAGGAAAATGAAAAATGTTGGAACTATTGTTTTTGGACTTTTGATGCCAAGTTTGCATACCCTATATTTGAAGGCCATTTTTATCTATTTACATAGCTCAAATGGGATTATAGGATATATGGTTGGAAATATTATTCTGAAACATTTCGAACGATATATGGAACTTCCTCTAATTCCATAGGAATGAGGAGTAATGAAATATTTTTCAGGATGACCAGCCAAAATATAAGCAAGCCAACCCAAGCAGTCTTACAAGTCAACCCCATAAGTGAACGTAAAAACACTATAAAGAAAAGGGCATATGAGTGCATCTAAATAAAAATCCAAGAAAAAATTGAGCTCATTTTTGAAGTCTAAAGGTGGAAGCAAAAATGTGATTTATGGGGTGAACGAGCCATTTTAGAATTTTTGCTATAAATTTTCTTATGGAATGGTTCAGAATGTGAAACTTGGAGAATATAGATAAAAGATCTTCACATACCTGTGGTTAAAATTGCAAACCTTAGTTTGCTATAATTTCAAAGATATGGTCTAAGGAAGTTAGGCTTCCTAAATGTTCATTAAATAGGTCGTCTTGGAATTTTCACTATAACTATTGTTTTGGGATATTTCAAAACGTGAAATTTAGAGGATATATATATATATAAAAGATCCTCATGTACCTTTGGTTAAAATTTTATATCATGGTTCGCTATAATTTCGGAGATATGGTCTGAGGAAGTTAAGCTCCCTAAATGCTCATAAAATTTACTTCAAACAAGTCAACTTGGTATTTTCGCTATAATTTTCTTTTTGTGATGTTTTAATTTGTGAAATATGGAAGAGACAAAAAAGAAATCTCAATGTACATGAGATAGAAATTTCAGACCTTGTAACACTATAATTTTAGAGATATGATTTGAGGAATTTAGTGTTTCTAAATGCTCTTAAAGCATGTTTCAAATGGGTCAGCATGGCAATTTTGCTAATAACGTTCTTTCTCAGATGTTTTAGATTGTGAAGTATAGAAGAGATAGAGAAGAGATCTCTAGGTACCTATAGTAGGAGTTTCGACATTATATCTGTAGAATTGAATGAGTGGCATGTTGTGCAAATTCATTATTGGGAAGAAGCCCGAAGCACTAAGTTTTTTAAGAAGTAGAATTGGTGAAGGAAGAAGCAACACATAGACTTGGTGAAGGCATAAGCACTTAATAGACCTAGTTAAAGCATAAGAAAATAATAGACTTAGAGCAGGCGGAAGCAACAAGAAGACTTTGTGAAAGAATAAGCAACTAATATACATTTGAAGAAGCAAGCAGAATTAGTAAAGTAGGTTGGTTCCTATGAATATTTGTAGTAGAAGAAATTGGTGTTTTTTAGAGGTTTGTGCCTACAAAGCAGCAACAAAGTTTATACGCTAAGTAGAGTTTCTTAAGTTGGTTGTTCAGGGTTGTCATTTTAACAACTTGAATGAAGAAAGGTATAAAAAAACACAATGATGACTATATTTGAGGTGGAAGAGTATGCTAAAACATGTGCTATAAACTATTCCGTGTGGTAAAAAGTCAATAAATGGATCAACTTGCAACTCCTTGTTCATTAAGGAGATTTGATGCAAAAATTTCCTTTTTCAGCTTATTAAAATATAGCAAATTAATTTTTCCTTTTGTCAATTTTCTTGTAAGTTTGTGCATATCTAAAATTTTGTTTAGATTCTCAAGATCATTATACAAGACTTGTAAGTCATCCTTCCTTGTTGTCTTGTTTTTGGTAGGGATTTTCATCCCTAGTTCAAACATAATAAAAAATAAAATGCTTGTAGCTTTTTTAAGTATGATGCAATAATTTATCTCTTCCAGTTCATCCACACCTCACCAAAGTATGGAAGTTTTTAGCTTTTCCCTTCCGTAAGTGGCTTGTTTAGGAGATATCATCCTTGTAGTTAGCATATTTTACAATCTTCTCCATAATTTCCAACAATGTGATAACAATGCATCTAAGAATTGAAGCACATATTCATCCACTTTTGGACTTTCTAATGGTTGGTGTACCTACTTTTATGACCTTATTGGTTGAATGAACATTTTCACTTTGCAAGATAGATAAAAATCATGCCACAACCATGCATTGTAATATTCCAAAAGTTTGATCTTTTTTTGCTTTTGGCAAAATATTATTTTGGTATTTTCTCTAGTTGCTTATATATAGAATTTGTGTATAGTTGACTATTAGAAAAAAGAAAAAAAATTATAGGAGTTTATCAATTCCTATAATATAATAAATAGTTATTCAATAGTGGTAGTGGGTTATATATTATTGATAAGGATCATGTGGATTAATAAAACTTATTATCTTATAATATGATATTTAACAATGGTAAGGCTATATACATTACTTGGGACTTAAATATTTATATATGTTGATATTAACAAATGATTAGAATTCCTAACATCAATTAACACTACTTTGGTATGTCTTTTTTAAACAAAAAAACAACCCCTAAAATTGATCCATAATACCAATTACATTTAACTATATAGGAGTAATAAAACATCTGAGCGAAAGACAATTATTTATTAGATAAAGGATCCTGGACATATAATTTTCGGCATTATATTATATTCTAATAATCATAGAATGAAAATACACTTAATCACATGATTAAGCGCATTGAAATTTTGTGAATCACATGTCCTAACGTTTCAAAAAATATATATCATTTTTCCAAGGTTAGTTAAGGTAAAGTGTAGGTGTTACATGTAGTATACCAGTTTTGCCACCTTGGAGGATGCCAAGGAGATGCATAAATTATACCTTTACTTATTTTGAGACTTCGAGATGAAGTTTGAATTAGGAGGGGGCGTATGTAGTGCTTGGTTTCTCCCTATTTTGTGTTAAACTATGTGGACAAAGACTTATTCTTTGAGGACATCATTATGATGATTCAGACATTATGTATTTTGATCAGACTCATATTTCACGATATTATGATGTTTGCTTTCATTATGATGAGTATGTTGATTATGGAATTTATATGCGATCATTGATGATGGTTATATCATGTTTAACAATCATTATGATGATCTAGACATTATGTATTTCGATGAGACCCATATTTCATGATAATATGATGCTTACTTTCATTATGATAATGATGATGTTGATTATGGAATTTATATGCGATAATTGATGATGTTTACTTGATGATAGTTACATCAGTTTAATAGATTGTACTGACCATTTCTTGAATGTGGCGAGAAATGAGGACTGCAGACACAAACCATAGCATGAAGATTTGAGTCATATTGAGATTTATGTTTATGATTGATACTTGATATTGATGAAGATAACATATATGTTTATATGGATTTATATTGATGGATGTCTCTATTGGACCTCAACATTGCCATCCCTAATCACCCTTTCCTTACACTATTCTCTTATTTGTTATACGCTTTTTTCCTTCAAAACCTATAATATTAATTTTCAATACCCACAAATACTGTGAGCAAGTACTCTTTGTTTAATATCTTAAAATCCTATGTTTTTAACTAGGCTAAACTGTATTTTGAGGTTGTTTTACTAATGATGGAATCGTAGTTTATTTTTAGGCCGATAGGCCTTCCTTTGAAAGGGACGTTCGTCGTCCCTTTGCTTCTCAGGGTGACACCTGGCGTCGGCATCGAGCGGGCATACGCTGACACCTGGCGTCGGGCATAGAGCGGTCCCTGTTTTGCGGTGCGCGGTTGCGGGCGTGGACGGCCTGATTGGTTTCGATGCCATCGAACCCAAAAACATACACGCAAATAGTCCCAGTGTGAAGCGAATATGCATGGCCGGTGAAAGCGGCCTATATTCTGGAAATCTACAGGCAGCGAGAATTGGTACAAACCCGCTGGCGGCCTTCTCTTGGTACGAGCCATTTAATTACATGCTGAAGCGCCTCCTCCTGTGTCCCGCCGATGGTTACATCTTCGGCCCCATCTTTGTCTGGAGCTAGGTCTAAGCGTTGTTGCATTTTCAGTTCTACCGCCCATTCGTCTTTCAGGTCATCAACAACGTCTTCAGAGGTATGATCTTCTCCTCCGAACTCCTCTACGATTGTCATCTCCTCTTCCAACAGATACAACAGGTTTCCCGTCCCGTTGAGTCTCTCCGAGTTACTAGCCAGATGGTGAGCGTGCGGGGATCAGATTGTTTGTTTCGCTCGTCATTCTCCTAGATCCGCCATTGCTCTCTTAGTCGGCTGAATGATTGCCGGGGAGGGCTTAATGTGGATACCCATCTCTTCAATTCTCCTTTTTTCTCATTGATTCCGGTCAACGATGAGCAATTCGGTGTATTTTATCACAAGATCCGAGAGGGTGCCGCTGGAGGTCTGGGCAGGGGCAAGGAGAATGATACCGATGCTTAGGCCGCCTTCATTGCCCTCCAGAAGTGGTTTCCCCATTTGTATATTAATGTCTATGATCTGGTCGCTTGTAATTATTTCTGTTATTTCAGAGCCCGGCAGAGTATTATTGCCCATAGTTCCATTGTTAATTAGGTATTGCATTTTTTGGGGTGGAAACCCAAAGACCATCATCTGTTGCCCTCTGCGCATGTCTGTTAACTCCACTGGGCACGGGGAATTCAAAGTAGCTCATCTTCTCTGTCAATGGTGGTCAGAAGACACAAAGTTACAAGCTGAGCGGTACAGCTTGAAAGTGCAGGAGTTTGCAGATCTTGTGAACAAGTTTGAGGAAGTTATAGTTTTCGTTAGATTTGAACACTCTATGTAATGTTTTCCTAATTGAAGGAGAACCGTTGGAACTGCGTCTGGAATATGTTTTTCTTTTTCTTTCAGCTTATAGCTCAAAGGGTATTCCATGCTCATTAGTCATCCATCTTCTCATTATGGCTTTGGAGGTCACACTGGCTATTTATGAATTTTCAATCATAAAGTGAATGCCATTGATTCTTGCAGAGTATTGTTCTGGTATTGTGGTCTGATAAAGTGCGAGCATATGCACTCAAATATTGTATCAATCTATTTCATAGATGTAGATTTGTCAGTCAGTGAATGTAATTTTTAACTATTGTGTAGATGCATGTTCAGCTCCACTGATGCAGTATTCAAGAATCAAAGCCTTTAGCAAGCATACAGTTAGGGTGGTTTGTGTAGGATTCGAGGAAACAGACAAATAATTGTTACAGGCATCGAGAGAAAAACTTTTTGTCTTGAAATTTTGGCAATACTCTGATCATTAGATTATCTTTATTTTTTAGATGTTTCGGGCTTTCTTTTTTTAAGCTACTATGTTGAAGTTGAGAATATAAACTCTCTGGGACCCTTCAGGTTCAGGGTACCGGCATTCTATGCTTAATGCCTTTGCTGAGAACACAGATTCCTTGATATACATGGGAGCAAGGCTGCAGGCACAATCAGACCCATTAGTCCTCAGTCGAAGGAGCATTTCCTTTTACCATTCCTGAGGTTGTTGTTGTTCATATCCCCTTACATAATCTTGATCTTCTTCAACTGTGTTGACATTAAAACACTTAGGGATTCCATCTCTGCCTGATTGTCTTGTACTTCACAGTAAAGGCCCCTAGAACCTGACACACTTTGGCCTCCAGCCTCAGCTGAGACTTCTGAAGGTCACATTTTCCTTTGTCGGATCAATCAAGATCAATAGATCTCCTGCATGGTCTTTTTAGTTTTGTCTCCAACCCCGTCAAGATGCTCCTTTACATCCTCCCTCAAAATGACCCCTTCCCGCTATAAGAAGTTAGGATGTACTTCCCTTTTGTCTTCAACGATTGGCAGGACCATCTTTGGGTGGATTTAGAGTCAGCTTTGGCTGTACATAGAGCTCCAACCATATTAATGAGAAGTGCTACACACACCAAAAGCTTTGGCAGTCCAAAAACAGGCTTGGGGGTGCAATTCCCCTCTTTGATGTGCTAGCATCCTTCCTGCTACGGACATTGTTTTGTGGAACTCCTCTCCTTTTGGCGGGTTGCCAATGAGATGTTTTTCTTAATTGCAATCTTATTATTAAAATCAGATTGTGGTATGTTCCTCGTCAAGCATTGTAACCAATGTTCATATATTATCTACTACTGCCACTAGGAAAGCCTGCCAAATTGGAGATATAGATAAAAGCTTGTTGGTGATAAATATCCCACACAGCAGCCCATCCATGTCTGATCAACCATGACACTATTAATTGATGCCATCTCATCATTAATAATCAAGGTTGGTGTTGTTGATCTTCTTAGATCTTTTGAAGGGGCTTCCACTTCAATCAGGATTAGTCCAACCTCTCAGCTCTCCATCTGAGAACAAAGTAGAGAGACTTCAGTTATTTCTCTCAGTTCTTTCAGATGTGGTCTTTTGTTGTTGTGACCAAATTGAATTTCTTCACCCATATTTGGTTGATCTTTATTGACAACCCCTTTTTTGGCGTGAGTTCTACCACCTTTTAGTAGTCCTCAGAGTCTTAGTTAGTGACTTCATTTCAGATTTACAATTTAATGACTAAAGTCTTAAGATCTTCAACTTCCCTGGCTAATTTTGATACTAGCACACTTTCTGTCCACTATAGAATAAGATAAAGTAGAAGTACTAAATTTAATTCCCTTCATTATCTGAGGCATGACCCATGTCAGTTTTTTTTTTTTTAAATCACAAAGGGAAAAAACCTGTAATTTTATTCAACTTTTCGAATGAAATTACATTTTGTAGATGCTATCCTCATTCAATAAGTGCAGTCTCTCGCCTTATGTGTATTAGAAAAAAATAACTGAAAAATTAAAAAATAACATGAGAAGTTAAGTGTTATAGTAATCACTTAACTGCTCTTTCTTCCCTCTCTTTCCTTGGACCTTTGGCCATCTGCTTGGGTGGGGGTCAACTGGAACCATTGCCATATCGCTCATCGTTGTCTCTGGTGGGGGTTCTTTATCTGACTTAGAAGACAGGGCTTAGACATAATTCCATGCTTATTAAGCACCTACATTTTCAACCTGGCTTGGCATGTGATATAATCTTATTATAAGAATGTTTGGAGAACATACTCTTCTATGTAATTGTTCTGGCCATTTGTTAACATGCCCAAGTCAGTTGACATGGTTGATTTCACATATTTCTTTTCATGAAGTTGTTGCACCAGTTTATCAGTGGAGGCAATCTTGCATGGCCAAATGTTGTGTTTTGAGAAACTTGAGAGACATCTTTATTTTGCGAGTGGAAGCTTTGCTATATCTTAATCTGAGTGGCGAAGTGATGCACTTTTATTTACAAGATCATTCAAATTGTACATTTCTTACTCAGATTCGTCTTACAGGTTCTATCAGGGGAAAAGCTTGAGTGAAACATGACAAAATTCAGGGCTTCTATTTGCTACCCAGTGAAAGAGTGCATGGATTTATTAGCAGATTGTTTTTCGTTAATATGTGAGTGGGTTTGATGGAGTAATTACATTGCAATAAGATTTTTGCCTCGTAGTGCTCATTAGTTCATTTTCAATGGAGTCATTGTAGGATATAACTTATCGGAGAGATTGTCTGTAAATAGAGAATTAGACCAATAAATATCTTATCCATATCCGTTTTTATTCCTTTTTAGTACGACTTGCAAACAAATTTACTTTTTAGAAACAAGTGTCAGCTGACCTTACGAAAGAAAGCATTAGAACATAATTCTGAATGTTTTCAGTTTGGATACAATTGTAGTCCTAGGAACAGTTAAACTGTATGCCTTGCCGGGGAAATTACCTGTACAACACTCTTGATAAGCTTTTCATCTCCGATACAAGACGAATTAGTTCAAATTGTCAATTTATTTTATGCTTCTATAGGCTACTTTAAATTCCAGCAAAAGCATTTGATAGGGGACTAACTGCCTGTCATTAATTTCCTGTATATACTTCGAGGTTTATTTTTTGAATAAGTTTGAGGTCAATGGACAGTACCCACTTTGTTCAATTTGTCAACGAACTTGCTCTCATTTACTGTTTAAGTCAAGTATTTTCAGGAGTGTTGATTTCTATTTGACACTCTGTATTGCCTTCACCATTACTTTTTGAAACCTTAATAGTGTGGTTTGCTTTATTTATATAAACAAGTCCTGTACAGTGTCATTACAGGTATTCCTTCCATTCCTTTAGAGAATAAACATTTCTACGATATGGCCTATACAATTTCTTCCACTCCTCCCCATTCTCCAACCAAAATGCCGTCTTTCTCTAGCGATTAAATGTTTTTTTACATAGTGATAGGGGCTGACATACATCCTTTGATGTATTCTGAAGAATGGAATGCATCCCCACCTTGTACACTTGATTTGAGTTCCCATTACCCCATCTCCCAGTGGACTATCTGATAAATCTAGCCATTCTTCTCCTGCACTAAATTTGTAGCTTTTCCCCATAAGTTTTCATGGCCCCCATCCCATAATATGCAATCTCACAGGCTAGCTATTCATGCTATCTTGGAAAAACATCTCTATCTTTCTCACAACCCTTGATACAAATCCAAGTCAAGAATACCTGGAATTGGAGATTACAGACCTCAGTCACTCTGGAACAAGATTTTCAGTGGTTTGACTTGCACTTGTAGTTATTTATTTTCTACAAATTTGCATGTCAAAGTCTAGATTCAACTGAAGTAATTGTAGGAATTTGTTTTTTTAGAAGAAACATCTTCAATGAAGCTTTGTAATAGTTCAAATACTCCTGTGAGAAAGAACTCCATAAAGTTTCTGTAATATCTTGAATTCTGTGAGACTCTGTTTTATGCTGAACTCTCTGCGATTCTGTTTTTGGTTGTTTGACTTACAATTGTATCTATTTATTTTCTATAAATTTTCTTGTCAAAATCTTGAATCAACTGAAGTAATTCTAGCTTATTTTTTTCCCGGGAGGAACATCTTCATTGAAGCTTTGGAACAATTCAGAATTCTTGTGAGCAAGAACTCCATAAGATTCCTGTAATAGGTGGACTGAACTGTTTGTTCTTGTTGCAGTTTCCTATGGGACGGATCCACTGTCTGTTGAAGTCTCGAGTATCTACAAATGGAAGGGTGGGAGCAACTGGAGCTGTTTATTATGCAGCCATTCTGGAGTATCTCACTGCAGAGGTTTTAGAACTTGCAGGAAATGCCATTTAAGATCTCAAGGTTAAGCATATCACCCCAAGGCATTTGCAGCTCGCTATTAGAGGAGACAAAGAACTTGATACTTTGATCAAAGGTACCATAGCAGGTGGAGGTGTCATCCCTCACATCCACAAGTCACTTATTAACAAATCCACAAAAAAAGATTAGTTCTTTGTGTGGGGATTGTGTCAAGTGTTTTATTTATTGTAGGATGTGGGCTAAAATGTTTAGCTCAACGGAGTGTTGGGATCAGTACATGTGGATTTAGGAGTGCACTATATTCTTCTCCTGTTGTTTTGGTATATATGTTTGTTTTGAACCTACTGTAACTAGTGTGATATGAATAGCCATTTGATCTGCAAAAATTTGACTTGATACTAATAACCAATTGATCTGCAGAAATTGACGTAATATTAGTAGCCAATTGATTTGCAGAAATTGACTTGATATTAATAGCCACTTGATCTGGAGAAATTGACTTGATTAAAGTGCCAAACTTCAAAAACAGTCTGATGCCCACATGCAGTTAATACAGAATGTATTTTGAAAACTAGGATTTAACTTTGTAGTGCTTGAATCATCATTTCATGTTGGTTTTCATCTGTTAGTAGCTAGATACGTTTCTCTTACAATTAGATTGTTCTAAGTTATACCTAAATTTCTTTATGGGGTACATACTTTCCCCCAAAAGTTCACAATTCATTGGAAACCAAAACTATAGAACTTTTTTTCTCATGTTTTGCATTGGCATTTCCAGATATGTTACACTTTCTGGATTTTGCCTTCAAACACATGTTCTCAGTACTCTATGAAAGGTTTTTATATGGTATTGGTACCCCTCTGCTTATTTTCATGCTTTCCTGTAAAATGTCTTCTTGTTCTTTTGTTCTTTTCTATGTTCTGCAGACTCACCGGAAAGCTAAAGCTGAACCACTGTTTTTAAGTCATAAAGCACAACTTATTCCTTTAAATTGCTTTTGGGCAAGTAAGTTGTGATGCCGGATTGATCGACCTCTGTGAAACTTCCTGCCTCGTAGATAGCACTGTTGGGCAGTGGACGAATTACATTGTAAAGGTAGAGGAGACAACAACTGATAATCCCCTTGGGATTTAATTTGGGAAATTTATTGATTTGATTTATTTTAAATGATTGATTGGATTTTATTATATAAATAATTGAGAGAAACGAAGAATAATAATTTGTATAATTTTGATTAAAGATTTATTTTATTTTGGACAATTTATTGATTAGGTTTAGTTTGAATGATTGAATTATTATAATATTTATTATTTTAAACCAAAATACAATTTTTTCAATTTAACATTTCTATCGGCCTCTCTTTGCACCTTTTGGGGCAATTGCTAGTTAGTACTAATAGAAGGGTTTTAGTACCAGCAAAATTGTGGACCAGTGTTTGCGCATTCATGGCCATCGGCGCAAACGGTTCGCTATTCGAGTTTATCAAGTACTCAACAACATGGAAACCTTTGTTCTGACACGCGTTTGCGTCCTTTTTGGAAAGTTCAAAGTCAAAACAAGGCATTGATGGTTCTATGATATACTCAACCATAACAAAGCCCTATTTTTTTATCACAACTACACCATACTTGGGATGTGGTCGGTTGCATCATGTCTGCAATAGGTTTGGTGAAGTTCATAGAGACAGAGAAGATCTTTTGGTTCGTGTTTTGGTTATTATAAGTAACTTTGCCCTTAGATCCAAGGATTATGTCTTATCTCTGTGTCACGATCTTTCCAAGGCATAATTTGATGTAATACTCAATGTAATATGTATAAATATGGCCAGGAATCTCCATGTCATGCTAGCTAGTCAATCAATCTAGTCAATCTTTTCGATCAAGCTCTACATTTTGTAAACTTTGTGTCTGAGCTATATAATAACATAATTTATGTAACATGATCTTGCTTGATATGAGACTCAGTTCTTGATCTGTTGTTCCCATTGTGACTTCTTATCTTTTGTGATCGTTGTTTAGCAAGCACCAATATGGGAAGGACCCCGCACAGTCGCATTCTTGATTGTAAAGTATTCTATTTCATTTGTGTTCATATCGCTTTCAGTTTACTATGGTATATAAATGTGTTATTCTATACAACATGTGTATGGTTAATGGATTTATGCTCATTGTTGTTTTCACCATGTAGCATTATATCTTTTATATAGTCAATTTTAGCCTTTGATCACCATAATTTATAGTATCCTGTTGATTGTCTTGAATCTGTGGTTTTGATTGTACTTTGAAAGGAGATTATTAATTAATCAATTCATTTCTATTTATTTGTAATGATTTGAGATCTCAAATGTGTTACGAAGGATCAGATATATTGTTTCCCCTGAGACAAGAATCACCGTTGGCAATCTCATTCTTTTTTGTGATCATTTGGAGTTTTTCACCTTAGGACTAATACAACACTAGGACTTGAAACATAGTGCTCTATTATGCTCTATGGTAAATACCCTTGCCTCATTACATCCCTTTGAGTTTATAAACAATAGTCATTTTTTTGGTTTGATTGTGGAAAATGATTCAAGCTCAGGAACATAGAACATTTTGTTGCCATACTATTCAGAGGTATAATTAACCTCAGTAATGATCCTTAACTTGTGACGACGTATGATTTGTGCCCAAACTCTGTCTACAATCATATTTATTATTGAATAGAGCTTTTGTACACTCAATATGGTTTCTAATATAATAATTAGAGTTTGATCTACTTTCTGAACAGTTTCTCCATAAAGTGAGTTTGGTAGAAGGATAAGTGATCAGTTTGATAACGATTGGTTTAGTATTCATGTATTTCATTGATATTTTATATTCTATGTGATTTAGATTAGTCTAAGGATCTACATTAGAACTCTTGCTCGAGCAAGAAATGACATACATTAATATATTATCATAGGATAGTTTTGTATTGGATTTCATTTACATGCTTTACTTTTGATTTTAGTATTTGATTTCAGGAGACTAAGGTCCAGAACTAAAATCTTTTACTTTCAATTCCAACCTACAATTGAATGCGTAAACATTGCCTTGAAGCAACGAAAGATGGTGTTTTGGAGCCAAGCCAAGGGATTTGAAGTGAAGGACTACCTAGAAGGGTCCTAGATCCTTGCACATATGATTTCAGTTTTGATGATTGTTTTAGCATCAGAAGTAGATTTCAATTGCTTTCTACGAGTAGAATAGAAGATTATTATTTAGTTGTTTTTAAAGAGAAAAATAGTTCTCACGTTGCCTCTACATATAGTGTTTACAGCTCATTAGCTTACGTCCCAGATTGACTTGTGAAGGGATTTTATTGTGACATTAAAATAGCCCAACAATCTCCACAGTTTTGTAAGCACTAATAAGTGTTGATCAAACGACCCATTGATGGGTAGTGGGTTTGTAGGTGAAAAAGACTAGATATCTTCAAAGGGGTATGACCAGTGTCCCTAGTCATACATGCAAGCACTCTAGCCATGGCTCAAGATGAAATACAAGGCGTACTTATCCTTAGAGTTACACGATGTTGTGAGGGTTGGACCACGTATATGGGCACTTATGAGGAACTATTGAAGGGCATCCATCAAGGGGAACCTTGATCCTCAGTCATCATGAAACTTTCAACAAGGGTGACGAGGAGACTATTGAATTTCACTCCACCAATATTCCGTTCCCCTGCTCAAATCACTAGTGTTTGAAGGGAAAGTTATGACACCCTTGGAATGTGAGGTTCTTGAAGGGCATGGGAGTCGGCACCCTTGGCACCAAATGGACGATAAGGAAATCTTCGATCGCAAGTGTTTGAAGGGAAACCCATGGCACCATTGGAACATGAGGTTCTTGAATGGCACAAGAGTTGGCACCAAAAGGAGGATAAGAAAATCTATGATTGTGGTTAATTCATAAGTCCTTAAGGATTGATATGTTATGGATGATTAAAAAGAAAAACTTAATAAGTTATTTGAGTATCAAGTTAATCTAATGTTAATCATTATTGACTTTGAAAACTAAACTTAATGAGAAAGCATAACAAATGAATGGAATGGCTTGGCTAATGTTAATAAATTAACACTTAAAAGGGGGTTAAATGTAAGTTACACTTAAGAATATATATATAAAATTGAATTACAAGCTATAATGTTTAAAAGGGGGATTAACCTAAAGTTAAATTAATGTGAAATTAAGTGAACTAAAATCTAAATATATATGTGCAAGAATTGAATTATTTGAATAAATAATTGAAAGAAATAATTAAATCTAAGAAAACCTCACCTAATTGAGAAAATCCTAGAAAAGATAACTAAATTTGAAATGGAGAAATTAAGAAAATAACTACAACTTGGATTCTTGGTAGTTAACAATGAGATAACTAAAACAAATTGCAAAAGTGAAAAAAAGGGAAAAGGGCATAAGGGAACAACTAGGAGCAAATTTAGGAACATGTAACTCTTGGGTGAGAAAATCTTTAGTTTTTAATAAAATAATAAGAATTTACATGAGAGCCAAATTGTGGATTGGGCATGTGTCTGGGTGAATAATCAACTTTATGGAATTAAATAATTAATTATTTTTGCATTGAAAAAAAATGTCACATCTAAATGCTCACCTAAAAGACTATGTAAAAAGAAGACATTCTTATGTGGGGGATCTTTGAGCTCCCTAGTCTTGGATGGGTGTGGTAATGACATTCTATATATCTTTTGAGAACTTGTGATATTATAATCTTGTGATTGTGAAATTGTGATCTTGAGTACTTGTTGGATAGTGTGGTGAATAGGAACTTGTTGATTTGGAAAGATCAGGGTTATGGCCCAAATTCCTATCACCCCACTATGGTTCGAGGGGCCAAAGGGAAGAAGAGTATCTTGGCATTGGTAGGGTGGACAACTGAATGACTTATCAACTTTGATCTAGTGCACTGGGATTGCAAAAGATTTGGTCATTGGAGGAGCTTCAAGCTAGGAATGAGGATTGTGAACAACCTACATTGAAGATTCTACACTCACTTGGTTGAATGGTATTGTTGTAGAAAATTTTAAGTGATAATGTACATTGAGTATTGATGTTATAAATTTGTTGTGATTATATTTTATAGATGTATGTATAGCTAGGTATATATTGAAAAGGTTTAAAATTGATCTAAATGTAATTTTTCTTCTATTTAGTCTTAATAATAATAATAAAAAATAGAGGGGAATTTTGGGACCACATTTAGGGGTCCTACAATTAATATATTATATCTACGATGAAACTCTGTCACGATATTGTAGAGGTAAACATAATCCCCAATTTCTCTTCCATGGAGCTCTTATACTCTTTCACAAATTTTGTAGTGAGGAAAATGTATTAGTGGAATAGGAAGAAGAAACAATGGAAACCAATCAAGAACAAATGGTGTAAAAAGTTTTCCTATGTGGCTGACATTTTTCACTTAGTAGTTCCTAGTATGTTGCTTGAGTCATACTTGGACCCATATGAACACATTCAACACTTTCAATGCAGTACAATTAATGAGTTCGTCAAAGAAGCCTACTCTTAGAGTTTCCATCTATTAAGTGCATACATATGGTAATATTCAAGTAAATGTCGAAGAAACAACATGGTAATTTAGTCCTTCAACTTTGGGGTGAAAGCTTTCCAAAGGGGATGGCATGTGTTGTGTACCTACACATATGTTTGTAAATGCAATTATATATATTTTTATATTTTGTATATAAGCTCGTAATTTGATATAATGCACACACAACATTTTGGTATATGAAAACATATCCATGTTTATAAGCTACTTTGTATGTGATTCATAATTAAGTTCTAGTTTTGTAAAATACAAATGGTAGTTGGCTGGCTAGACAAATGTAGAAATTTCTTTCTTCTTGAAAAAAAATGATCATAGATAGAGAACATTGGTTGGTTTTTCAAGGACAGTGTAGCCAAGTGGACCAAGGCAATGGATTGTGAATCCACAATATGTAGGTTCAATCCCAATCATTCAGCCATAAAACAAGAACAAAAATAGACTGGATTCGATCCTTTGTCTTTTTTTATTGTTTTAGTCATTTGATATTTTTGTACAAGGCCACTCATGTTGAACAAGACTCCATAAAAATAAATTGCGTGCTTAGGATTAATTAGTTGAATAAGAACACACTTACCTCATAAAGGTAGTTAGGGTATTAGTCCCTCTTTCATAGTCAGTCCAAATTTATTATCAATCAACATTGTTACTAATTTGAGTGTTTTTAGATACATTGTCACCCTTATCCTCCATCATCTAATATCCTCCATTGATCCTCAAAGCTCGTGAAATAAGAACAAGATCAAATTTAAGGAGTTTCACTCATAGCATCACTCTCAATGGGAATAATGACCATACACCTTATAATATCATTCGAGCTATATTCTTAGCAAAGGGATTTAAACGATGCCGTAAAAGGCAATTTTTAAATAAAACAACTGCCCAATATCCTTTATGAAAGGGAATTACAAGCTGAAGCCATAAGCACTCTAAGACAAATAAACATCAATTACAAACTCACTCTACAATAAACAATTTTATAGCATGCTCAAACAGTCCATTCTTAACCTGGAAACTAAGTTACCATAGTTTGATCCAAGCAATTAAATACAGTAGTAGGGGAGATGCCGAGGACTATAATTAAAAAGAATGAGTTATTGCCAGACTGTTTGTTGTTCATGGTCAGCAAATGTTTCCAAGTTTCCAAATTTGTATTGCAAGGGTTCCTATAAATGGTATAATGTTACAGCCTAGTATATTTTGGTTCATGTTGTCAACGTACAGCATTGTTTTATATGAAGATTTCCTGAAAACATTTGAAAAATTATATTGAAC
>APFE030194263.1:0-12216 GCA_000404065.3 Pinus taeda | reverse complement strand
TATATATATATGATGTTATCTATCTATATCGTAAGCTTGAATTGATATGAGTCACTGCAAATTATTAGGAAAAGGCATTCTCACATCACTTAACCAATATTTTATATCTTAACAATTATTCATTTTCAACCAATCAGTAAAATTCCATAGAAAAGACATAAGTCTTTACAAAAGAGGAATTGGTCTAAACTTTTGGATACATATCCTTTAATACTAACATTTCATAGTAATAAATATTTATTTGGTTGTGTCCAAATTTGTTTTCTTGTTTTAGTTGCATAACTTTGACTTGCATGCAAAATGCATTATGGATATCCAATCATTCATTTTTCCTTACATGTACTATGTTCTCTTTTCTTTTGTATACATTTGTATGTATATAGATTTTCATTTACATGTATTATTAGTTGAGATTTATTTATAGGTTTCCTTCTTCTGAGAAAGATAACCTTTGTTTAACTTGAGTAAATATTTTTTATTTGTATTTATTTATATTTTTATGATTAAAATTGTTGTTTTTTTCATTTACTATTTACATAATAGATAATTTTCTTCAGGGAATCTTTTAACTAAATCTAATTCAAACAACAACCATATAAAATTGTCCCTTTTCTCTATTTATTATGAATAGGAAAAAGGGTATTCATTCTCATTGTTATATATTTCTCTACACAAGATTTTTAGTAATAGCAATGATATTACCTTAGAAGAAAATATCACTATTATATGAAATTATTATATTTTTATCACAGTAATTTTATGATTTCTTAATAATATAATACCATCCCCTAAATTAATAATACAAAAGTTATATGCATACTTCCTTTATTCATTATGATTAAACTTTCTATCATTCATATATATATATATACCTTTTAATTTTATCATATATTGGAACCCTCGCTTTTACATTCAAATTTTTGTATAATTACAAAGCAGTTCTTCTCCACTCTACTTGAATTCTTACTTTTTCTATTATTTTTCAAGGTTACAATGTATGATAATTTTTATAAAAATGAAAGAAGCATTAATAAATATTGTTTATGCCTCTATCTTTTAAAACATGAGCAAGTTATGAGATGGAATGGTTAGGCAAAAACAACTCCGAGAAAATCCCTCACAAATTTCACATTACTAGTACCTACCTAGAGTTTAACACATCATGTTAAGTGACATGCCAAATTGATCATTGTGCATTGTACTAAACAATATGTAGTTCGGTTGTGACATCCATTTAGTTGTATATGCAACTCAATTATAAGATTTTTTTTAGATAAATATAAATTGTCAAATTTTGTCATAATATAAATGCAATTGTGTTTTGTGAAATAATTTCTTAAAATAATCATTTTAACTTACATATATGAAAAATGTATATTAATATATTCCATATTATACTAGTATCTATAGCTAATAGCTTCAATATGCATATTTTGTAGCAACATAATCCTTAGACTACTATACAATTGTTAATGAAAGAGATTAGACTACTCTACAATTGATAATGAAAGAGATTAGACTAGTTTGCACTTGTTTAAAAAAATATAAAATACAATATTAATATTTAAAATCAATCCAAACCATTTTTATAATTATACCATATAAAATATTCTATCAAACTAAAGTCCCAAAAAGAATCTGAAAAGCCTAGGCTATGTGCATTATAATATTTATAGTAATGCTACAAAATTAAAAAACAAGTCCTAGAATCATTTAATACACGGTGGAAAAGGGTTGCTAATACAAAGAAATTAGCAATGTGGAAAATTATTGCTAATAAAAAGTAAATGCCAAGTTGGAATTGAACAAAGATGTTGATTTCTTGCGAGAAAGTAACCTAGTAAAGGATAGCACCACAACCCTTACGCGACAAAACTATTACATAAGTATATTATGATTGAGCACATTCTTAGAACCGCCCACCAACAATGTTTAATTAAAATAAACATTTTTAACGACACGTGACAGGTTTAATTACACATAACTAATTAGATACAAACACATATAGAATAAAGTTATGTGGGATTGAGAACCAAAAAATGTTTATATTTGCATTGAGTATCTTTATATTTTATAGCATCATTTTTCCTTACATGTATTATGTCATTTTTTTAATATATATATAGATATATATTTTTTCTTTTCAGATTTATTTATAGGCTTCCTTATTCTGAGAAAGATAACCTTTGTTTACCTTGACTAAATAATTTGTATTTGTATTTATTTATAGATTTATGACTAAAATTGTTTTTTTTTTCATTTATTATTTATAGAATAGATAATTTTCTTCCTGGAATCTTTTAACTAAATCTAATTCAAACAAGAACATATAAAAATGATAGTTCTTGTTTTTCTTTTCCATTTATTACATATAGAAAAAATATATATATTCATTCTCATCATTATTTATTTTGCTACACAAGTGTATTAATAATAGCAATGGTATTACCTTAGAGGAAAATATCAATATCATATGAAATGATTATATTTTTATGACAATTGCTTTTGTGATTTCTTAATAATATAATACCATCCCCTAAATTAATAATACAAAAGTTACATACATAGTTCCGTTATTCGTTATGATTAAATTTTCATACACACACACACACACAAAATTAATCTTTAAAATTAATCCAAACCACTTTTCTAATTATACTACCAAAATTATTTTATGAAACTGAAATCCAAAATTTTAAAAGCCTATTTGAGGTAAGGCTCTGCGAGTTACAATATTTATAATAATCTTACAAAAAATAAAATATATTTCTTATTCCTATAAAATAAAAAATAAAATTACAAATCAAAAGAAAATTTATAATAATCTACAAAATTGAGTTATAATATTTATAATAATCTTACAAAATTAAAAATAATAATTATAAGTAGCTGAATACCTGGGACGTTGTTTGGAATGCTAACTAGTAAAAGCAGAGCACCAGCACCTAGCAGGGTTGCTTCACCCACTACCGATTCCAGAATGGAAGTGGGAGACAATATCTATTGATTTCATTACTCGATTGCCTAAAACAAAAAAATTAAACAAATCTATCATGGTTGTGGTAGATAAACTGAGTAAATGTGCTCATTTCATACATGTACAATCAACTTATAAAGTAGTGCAAATTTCTAACATTTTTATGCAAAATATTTTTAAGTTGCATGGCTTACCCAAAATGATCATCTCTGACCGAGATGTAAAATTTTCATCAGCTTTTTGGAAGGCCCTGTTTGAGGTATTGGGAACAAAATTACATTTCAATACAGCATATCATCCTCAAAGGGATGGGCATACAGAAAGAGTAAATCAAGTTGTCGAAGACATGTTGCGAGCCTATGTAATGAAACAACCATCTAAGTGGGAGGACTGCTTGCATTTAGTAGAATTTGCCTACAACAATGGGTACCATACATCCTTACAGATGAGTCCATTTGAAGTATTATATGGGCGTAAAAGTAGAACACCTTTGAGTTGGAGCAGCCAAGAAGACAAACTAATGTTGGGACCAAATATGCTGGAAGAGATGGAAAATATGGTGAAAAGTGTGTGAGTTAATTTAAAGGCTACTCAAGACCGGAAAAAGAACTTTGCCGATCGGAAAAGGAGATTCCGAGAGCTTCAAGTATGGGAGCACGTGTACATATGGGTTAAAGCTAAGAAAAGCACCTTGCACTAGACCAGATGAGTAAAGTTAGCACCCCGATTCTGCGGCTCGTTCTAGATTTCAGCTCGAATCGGGCCAGTAGGATACCAGCTCACTCTACCCAATCACATTTGTGTACACAAAATTTTTTATGTTTCTTTACTTAAGAGATATATTTATGATGCTAAACATATAATAAACTGGCAGGACATTCAAGTGAGTCAGAAAGTCTAATTTTTCAAAACAATCTATTGTAGACGTATATACAAATGTCTAGATATATACACATGCAAAAGTAAAAGAATTTTAATAGTTGAATGAAATTCTTTTCAGGCTATGACTAAAATTCTTTTATTTTGACAATCGGGTCAAACCAGAAGGAGGATTCTTGGAAGAGCCAATGGGTATAATCGGTTGGAGAGAAGTAATGTTGCCGAGACAAGTGATCACCCAAGTTAAAATTCAGTGGCAGCATTATGGGCCTGAAGAAGCCACCTGGGAATACGAGCAAACCATAAGGGAGGCCTATCCAAGGTTGTTTCCCATAGAGGAACATCAGGACGATGTTCAATCTTAGTGGGGAAAGATGAGATGTCCCCTGTGAATGTGAATATTTTTTTTACTGCAAGTAAAACAAACTGGAACAGATTTAAGTTTATGTAATTAGAAATTATGTTTTAATTGATTAAAAGAAATTTAGTGCTGGATATATGGCAAGGAAACAAACTGTTATAATTTCATAAGAAGATATCTGTCAAGAGGGTGATGGACTTAGTTCTCAAGAAACAATTAGGTTGGGCAGTTACCAACCCTAACTACTCCTATGAAAAATCCATCCTTAAAAGATCGAGAGTATGGGAGCTAGGGGCATTTGCAATCAGGGAAAGTAGGAGTAAGAAAAGAAAAAACTGTGTTGTAGAGACAGATAGACAATGCAGTGGATAATTCTAGTTAGGACCAGATATCTGCTACTATTCAAGACTGCGTTTTCTTGAAGAAATTACCCAGGATCGGGTAGCTCGGGGGGAGACTGAGGGCGCTATAGCACAAGTCTCAAGGTTGGGAGGCAAATCAGGTTAAAAGGTTTATAAGCAGTTCAACAAGCCAAATAAGTTTACATCTGGAATATTTTGCTTAGCTATTATCAACAATATTATGTTGCCTAATATTAGAAACATAATCCTAAATTTCAAACATAGTCACATATATGAAAAAGTAATTAACGATACTATTAACACTGTGCATGTATGTACTGAAAACTTTTAAGCTTAGAAGTCTTCAATATGAGATAGAATTCTAAAAACCTTAAGAGACAACACTGAATTCCTTACTAGAATATTTCTCATATAGCAACATAATTAATATTGGCATGGTACAAGTAGGAAAATAAAACTTGACAGAGAATCTAAGCATAAGTTCAAGTTGAGATTAAATCTTTAATATTAAGGAATAACAATAAATAGACAAATGGTTTCGTTTCTTTAATACCAGAGAACCTTTCACAATATTAAGACAAAACGCTTAACCCTAGTTTAATCAAACAGAATCTCCAAAGCTGGGTATTGATAAATGAACCGAATCTAGTGCATTAGTAGGGAAGTATGAAAACAATAGGAATTGTAAGTATTATAGCCACAAGGTTTGGCTTGAACTACGAGAGGGAAAGCTAAAAACATCAAAACCTTTAACAAAAAAAGAAATAGCCTATGAGAAATAATACATCATTATTAGAATGAGAAGAAATAGAGTAATATAATCTCAAAGCGTGAAAGACCACTAATAGAATTCTTTTTAGTACAAGTGACAAGTAAATAAATTAGCCTATAGGACTCCGTGAGACTTGCATAAATAGTAACAGTAAAATTACATTATCCGAAGATAGGAACAGTTCTTCAGAATTTGCAGTTCAAGAGGAAAAAATTACCCATCCATACTTTGTAACTAAACTGTAGGTCGAGCCGGCTTAAACATGCAAAGAGTGTGATTACAGTAGTAACCCTTAAATAAAAAGAACAGTTACAATACTTTTGAAAAGAGCTGAGACCTTAGGACCAGCTTCCGATAAGATGAATATATATTCTCGAGGGTCAGAGACTTAGGGTCTCATTAAACAAAGAATCGAATAACAAGCTCAACTTAGCTAAAACCCAGAAATTCGAAGCTATAACAATACTACCACTCTGCTATCTTAAACATGCGACACAAAATTTATAAGACCAGGGGCAAGCCCTTCTATCTTTGCTAGATATATCAATATCAAGCTCATACCCATTGAAAATCCAAAAGAGAGTTGCGAGTTTCGACAACCGGAGCCAAGCCACCCGAAACGGCACCTGCAAACCCTGTCAATGAGGCTAGTTTAGGAATGCTGGCAAATGAATTAAAATACCGTAACACATTTAAACAATGCCTTAAGGTGGAATTTCTTACCTAGACTGTTGTAGAACACCTCCAGCATCCCTATAGACGTGCCCAAATCCATAGCAACACACTATGGTCAAGAAGGTAAGACAGTTAGAGTGCAGAAGGTCTCTTAGAGCAGCGGCGCGAACAAATTTTTGGAGGTTAGGCTCAGAGTTTACCATAGGGAGAAACGCTCTGTGCGAGAACAGGATCTGAAACCCTCCATCGAAACAACACAACAGTAAAGACCCTTCCCAAGCCCGACCCAGCATAATACCGCAAGCAGTCAATTGTAATGAAACGACGAAACGCTCTGTGCGAGAACAGGATCTGAAACCCTCCATCGAAACAACACAACAGTAAAGACCCTTCCCAAGCCTGACCCAGCATAATACCGCAAGCAGTCAATTGTAACGAAACGACGAAGTGATGGACATTTGGATTCAATGTGGAATTTAAATTATTTTATTTTAGAATGAATTTGTAATTTAAATTTTTGATTTATTATTACTGTTTGCATTTTAATAATAGGTAATTGTTTGTTATTATGACTTTAATATTGAATAATTTAAATTATAATGTTTGATAAACAAATATTTATTTTTCACTATTATTGAATTCTTTTTCCAAATATTTAATTGGATTACAATTTTGAAAGTTTTCTTGAAATTTTTGAACTATGTATGGCTATCTTTCAATACTAACATTTCATAGTAATAAATATTTATTTGGTTGTTTCCAAATTTGTCTTATTCTAGTTGCATCGCCATGCCTTTGCATGAAAAATGCATTATGGATTTGCATATCCAATTATTCAATCATTTTGTATTCGCAAATAAGATTATGGAGCGAGACAAGCATTATATGCTCTATGGATACAAACATTTATAGAATAAAGTTTTGTGGGATTGAGAACCAAAAAATGTTTATATTTGCATTGAGTATTTTGATCTTATTTTTTATAACATCATTTCTCCTTACATGTACTATGTCATTTTTTTAATATATAGATTTATGTATATAGATTTTCCTTTACATGTATTAATAGTTGAGATTTATTTATAGGTTGCCTTATTCTCAAAAAGGTAACCTTTGTTTAACTTGAGTAAATGATTTTTATTTGTATTTATTTATAGTTTTATAACTAAAATTGTTGTTTTTCATTTACTATTTATAGAATAGATAATTTTATCTTGAGAATATTTTAACTAACTCGAATTCAAACAAAAACCATATAAAAATGTAGTTCTTGTTTTCTCTTTTTCATTTATTATGTATAGAAAAATAAAAAAACATTCATTCTCGTAATTATTTATTTGGCTACACAAGTGTTTTAATAATAACAATGATATTACCTTAGCGGAAAATATCAATATCATATGAAATGATTATATTTCTATAACAAGTGATTTTGTGATTTCATAATAATATAATACCATCCCCTAAATTAATAATACAAAAGTTATAGGCATACTTCCTTTATTCATTGTGATTAAATTTTCTATGATATATATATACAAAATTAATCCAAACCACTTTTCCAATTATACTAGCAAAATTATTTTATCAAACAGGAATCCAAAATTTCAAAAGCCTATTTGAAATAAGGCAGAGTGAGTTATAATATTTATAATACAATTCTTACAAAATTAAAAATAATATTATAATTTCTACAAAAGTGAATATATAATATAATATACTTGTTACAAAATCAAAAATAATATATATAATAACCGTACAATATTAAAAAAACAAGTTTTAAAGAAATTGCCCTACTGCAAAACTAAACTATACTATACTATTGCTCATGAAAAGAAATTACCAAAGTTGGAATTGACCAAAAGATGCAGATCTCTCGTGAGAAAGTGGCTTTGTGAGACGACTACACCACAACACACACTTGTATTCACGAGGAAACTATTACATATATAAAAGTATATTATGATTGAGCAGTTTCTTAGAATATATAAAAGTATATTATGATTGAGCAGTTTCTTAGAATATAAGAGCTGCGGCCAACCAAGTGTAACTTTTAACAACACATAACAGTTTTAACGACAGAAAACTGATTAGGAGAATATTCTAGAGATTTCTCCATTATTGAAACAGAAAAACCATGACCAACTAAGAAAAACGAAGAAAAGGCATCTGTCGCTTGTATCCTCCCAGGTATTACATTGCAAAGCTGCTGCTCAACTTTGGAAAAGCAGAGAGAGGCACTTTCCTTGGAATGGTCAATCCACATGCTTCTCTCATATCCAACTGGGACGGATCACCGTCCACTCTCCAATCAAAAGTGTGTAACAACTGAGCCAATGCAAGCTGAACCGTAGGAATAGCCATCGATGCTCCTGGGCATCCTCTCCTTCCTGCACCGAACGGTATCATATTGAAATTTGATGGATCTGTTACATTGACATGTTCGTCGACCATGAATCTCTCTGGCTTGAATTCAGAAGCATCTGCCCCCCACACCTTGGGATCCCTTCCTATAGCCCACACATTCACCATCAACATTGTTTTCTTAGGGATAAAGTATCCTCCTACTGTCACAGTCTCAGCAGATTCATGAGGAATGGCTAAGGGCGCCGCTGGGTATAGTCGCAGAGTCTCTTTCACCACACAGTGGAGGTATTTCATGTTTGCTAGATCGGACTCCTTTACTTTCCAGTGTTGGCCAACGACCGATCCGATTTCCTCTTTTAATTTTTTCATTGCACGTGGATGTCTGAGCAGCTCGCTCATTGCCCATTCTAACGAAATTGATATTCTATCCAAGCCAGCGCCGAACAAGTCCTGCACAAATACAAATCCAATTAGTGCAAAAGAAATGATGAATGACAGAAGTTTAAGAATGAGGGTCGAGGCATAGAAGCACAACAGCCGAAGAATGAGGGTCGGGGCATACAAGCACAACAGCCTTGATGGTTTCCCGTGTAATTTTGGTGTCGGCCTTAGCCATGTGGAGCAGCACATCCACGAAGTCTTGAACATGAGGGTCTGCGTCTACGGCCTCTTTCTGGAGATGATTCACATTAACATGGTCGTCTATTATTTTCTCCGCAAATTCATCGAATGTTTTATGAATTTTCTTCATGCGGCGCTTGATACCTTGCAAATCGAGACAATCCAAATACGGAATGAAGTCCCCAATGTTGAACTCTCCCACTGTAGCTGTTAACTCTGTCATCAGGCCTTTAAACCCTTGGAAATCGCCACCCAAATCATCGTCAGAAAATTTCCTCCCCGCCAGTATTCGCCAAACAATATTGGAGGTGAGAGTGGAGACGGCCTTGCTCACATTCACGCCCATTTTTCCCTTCTCACTCTCCTCCCAAATTGAAGAGATCATCGCAGACACCTCTTCCTCTCGCACACTCTTGAAGGACTCGATTCTTTTGGCAGTCAGTAGTTCTAACACGCATATTTTTCTCATTTGCCTCCAGTGATCTCCATACGGAGCGAACACCACATCTTTAGAGTTGGAAAACATCAATCTCCCAGCGGCTGTTGGGGGTCGGCTGGCAAAAATCAAGTCATGAGTTTTGAGAAACTCTTTGGCCGTTTCAGAAGAAGAAACGACGACGGTAGGGACAGAGCCTAAGCGCAGAAAGAGAATGGGACCATATTTGTCAGCAAGGCCTCTAAGAGAACGGTGAGCGGGCAGTACTAATTGGTGGAGATTTCCTATGATGGGCCATGCATAGGGTCCTGGTGGCAGCGTGGCACTAGTTCTTCTCTTGCGCAAAAACCATATCATGAAGAAAGACCAGAGTAGACACAGAACAGTTGCTGCGGGAGGCCCTCCATCAGCGACTGTGAATGTTGCAGGCAAAGCTAGAGACTCACACAAATGATGAAACGCCATCTCGCACACACCCTTCCTAAGCACTAAGCACTGAACCCTATGTTTGGAAAGGGAGAAGGTCTACAGCTATTTATAGCACTCACATAAGCTTCTGAACACTTCTTCAGTTTTCTTTTCCATAAAATATATATATATATATATATATATATTTATTCTCATAATATCATGGAAAGGTAAGTATTCCTGTAAGGATAATTTTATAAACAGAGGAAAGCACGTATGATTCATTTTTACAAAATTCCAAAAAGAGGACGTCATTCACGTATGATTCATTTTTACAAAATTCCAAAAAGAGGACGTCATTTGATACTTTCCGTTAAAATTTGTTGCCCTCTTTGAAACTTTTGCCTTCTTTTTGTCATTAATAATAATAATAATAAATGAGTTCTTTATTTATACCATATTTATTGTTTAAATATGGTATTATTATCTAAATAAATTTTTAAAAAATTATATATATAAAATAAGCCAATTCCACCCCATGGAATACGTACGTACCTAGGCGAAAGCAAAGCAGCAGCTTCGGTTCCCTACAATCTCCCATGCCTGGAAGTTCCAATAGCGTCACACATATGAATTCTACAACAAAAGCATATAGATTCCAAACGGAACCGCCATTACAAAAAAAAATCGAACGAAAGGTTTCATGCACCCGACAATATTTTTTTCATATATATTTTTGATAACGTAAGATCCAAATTTTATCTTATTTAATTGTGTTGACGGTCTAATTGAATTGCAACCCTAGCTCGTCTCAACGTATACATGTAATGTGGGGACTTCACACTCGCCATCAAAATTCAAATGATAAGTTTCATGCACCCGACAATATTTTATTTTTATATATTTTTTCATGTTCAACCGCGTTAATGTTCATATAGCACATGTAACACTTAAAAAGTCAAGAGATTAATGGATATTCGTTTATTATAAAGTCAACCGCGTTAATGTTCATATAGCACATGTAACACTCAAAAAGTCAAGAGATTAATGGATATTTTTTAATATTTTATTTATATAATAAAAATGAAGAGAGACATGCAACTCTATTATTTATTTATGTTATAATTATTTATAAATTTATATAATTTTAATGTGTATAACATAAATAAAAATTAATATATCAAAATTGTGAATATAAAGATAAACAAATACAAATTAAAAATATTATTAAGAAAAATAATTTTATATAAATTAGAAACATTACTAGAATATGAGCCCAAAGTTACCTAAATTTTTGTTCATCTCTTTTTCATTGTCAAATTTGACAACAATAATGATGAAGGATGTGAGGAATATTAACACTCGCTTAAATTATATAAATTCATATATGTTTAAATAATTATAATTGAAATATAATATTTTAGTAAATATAAAAAGAAACATATTTTTTAGAAAAACAATTTTTATATATTTATATATATATATATATATATAGATATATATTATATATATATTAATTTAAATAAATTATAAAAAGTAATCCTATGCAAAAAATATTTTAAAATTTAAATTTTGTTGTCATTTATTTTTATTTAATATTGATCATTTTTTTTTATTCAGTACACCCTCAAGTCTTTCTCTCTCACACACACACACACACATATATAATCATAATAGAGTGCAATATCTAAATAAAATATCAAAACCTCAAAATTTCATTCATAATATTTTTCTTATCTTTCCAATAACATAAGAATGAATATTTATCTTATTTCCTTGTGTTAGAAGTCTAATTTCATTGCAACTCTAGATAGTTTCAACGTATACATGTAATGTTGTAGTTTGTCTTCTAATTTGATTACTTTAAAAATGGATAGATAAAGTTTTGAAAATAAAATTTGGTATTAAATTTAACATATTAAAAAATTTGAATATATGTATGTATATGTTAAAAATTATTGTATTCTATGTTGATGATGTTTAATTTTTATTGGGACTAATATTGTTTATTAAACTTTTAAAAAATTAAGAAATTAATTGAGACTTTTTAATATTTTATTTCTATGATCGAAAAGAAGAGCAAAAATCATTAGCAAATCAAGAAGGTTGGTATTATAGTCTTAGTATAACAATGGTGACACTATTTTGTCCAAGATGTTTTAGAAATTGACCAATGCTCAATTTCACTTTGAAGCTCAGGAGAATTAGTTCCTAGCTTTACAATGTTCATTTTCTTTTTAACACTAGTAAAGACAAAAAGATAATTCTAGTTCTCAACATTGGGGTTGATCACCTACTTACAGTATCCCATGTAATATCTCTGGGTAATATTGTTTAATTATGGGCCGAGAAAGATAA
>APFE030194247.1:0-11826 GCA_000404065.3 Pinus taeda | reverse complement strand
AGTATTAAATTAAAAGAAAAATATTATAATTATGCATGACATGCCAAGTGTCACCTATGAGGACTCCTATAAAAGAAGGGCAAGCCATGAGAGAAGGGACTTTTTTTTTGCGGAACCCTATTGTTGGTTGGATGATATGATGTCAAAGCAGTGATTACGAAGCTATAGTGAGTTTTGGTGAGGTAGAGGATTTCTTTTTAGAGAGGGGACTCTTGAGCTAAGGTTGCTCTCCTGTGCCAGCTAGATTCTTCCTCCATTGTACAACCCCATTGCAGCTCGGGGGTCCGCGGGGAAGAAGAGTACCCAAGGAGTAGGCTGGGAGGTTAACCGGTGGGTCTCATTTTCGGATCAAGTGTGTCATCATACACTCGCAAACGGACCAGCAACAAGGAAATACTAGCGACAACAGAGCAAGCGAAATCTCGCCTCTCCGGTGTACGGTACATGTGTATTTCGTTACTACTTGACCTTAGATTAAAAGTATATAAATGTGGTGTTATTTCCTGAAATGAACATCAGTGATGTATGTGTTGATTAGATTAAAAGTATATAAATGTGGTGTTATTTCCTGAATGAACATCAGTGATGTATGTGTTGATGAAATTGAAATCTCAATGTGTTTGTTTTCTGGTTGTAATTGTTGTGTAAAAAAAAAATAAAAAAATATTTGGGACATTTCACTGTTTTAGTTGGGTCGTTTCACTTGGTATCAGAATCTAGGTTCACACACTGGGCCTAAGAACAGTTATTATATGATGAAATAAAAAAAAAAAATGTATATAGCATAATCAGATCTTTACACTTAATCAGGGCTTTGCACTTGGTATCTTGAATAGATCTACAGAACGTACATTTCCTGTGCCAGACACCGAATAGAAAAATAAATCAAAAAGTTTTTATCAATATAGAACCAAGTTTTCGTGTGGAAATTGAGAAAACGAAGCCTCTTTGCAACAGAGAAACACTGAGCGGAGTAGAAAAAGCGGAGCGTTTTATAAATCTGGAGATCAGAGCCCCCTAAATCGCCGAGGGATGTTGACGAGAAGTGGAGGATGTGCGGTATTCTGGTTTTAGTAATTCTGAAAATTGTTAGTGGTACTTGAATGTGCGGAATACATGCTTGAGCCCCAACGTTTGCTCCTGACATTGCGATATTAGGTTGATTTTAGCTGTTGATTTAGTCTGGAGGTGGTTTGTAGTTGTGTCTCTGTGAATGGTGTCATCTCCTCTGTGCCTGGGAAAATATCGCCATGGGCTTAAGCAATCCCGTAAAGTCCAACCTGGGACGATCTCCCTTTTGTGAGAATTACGAGCGATTCAGCAAAGGCAATGGCCAAGACGATCTGCATAAGGATGTTTTCAATATCCCGACCATGAAAATCTCACCGGAAGCTTTCCCTGAGCCATTTAACAACAGCGATGGCGAAGCAGAAAAGCGGAAAGGTGCTTTCAATATCTCACCCAAGAAAGCACCATTGAAGACTCTCCATAAACGATCAATAACGACAAAGGGGAAAATCAGAACGGTGCTTTCAATATCCAGCTGAAGAAAACACTACAGAAGCAATAAGACGCTTTCAATTTCCAGCCCAAGAAAAATCTACGGCAGATATTCCGAGAGCGATTCAACAAGGGCGATGACGAAGCCGAAATGCAGAACGATGTTTCCAATGTTCTGCTCAAGAAAGCCCTGACTTCGGACATTTTCCCTGAGACATTCAAGAATATCGAAGGCAAAGGCGAAATGCAGAACGATGTTTTCAATATCCAGCCCAAGAAAGATCCACTGCAAATTTTGGCAGAGGAGAGCCGAAGCCCCTGCCTATCTAATTATCTTCTTTTGAAATCGTCCAAATGATGGTTAAAATATAATAAGTTCAGTTATCATTCGATTAAAGTTCGCCTAGTTTCTGTCATTTCTTGAAAATGCTTTTAATAAATAAAGCCTCTTCAAAACTAGTGCAATATTCGGCGTTGTAGGTTTGAATAGCGCTTCAGAATGTTTCCGTGTACCAGATATTGAATAACAAACTGAAGTAAAATGTTCTCAAGAAGAAAGAACCAAATTCTCCTGAAGATTGAGAAATGAAACCGAAACCGAAAACCATGCCTGTTCAATTTTCTTTCAAAATCTTCTGAAGATAGTTAAAATATAGTCAATCCGAAAATTATTCCGCTAGAATCTTGTCTTTGTTGGTATTCTATCTCATCAATTTTTCTTTTGCCTGAATTTTTCTGTTTACATTGATTATTTTAAGTATTTTGTCTCATCAATTTTTATTTTTTTAATCGACAATTCTGATTCTCCGTTGAATATGCTTAGTATTGTGCCCTTAGTGATCTCGAGGACATTGCAATACTCCGTCCGTGAAATAGCTTAGATTGACCGATGTTGTTAGATTTCTCTGTGCATATGGTTTCAATGCTGATAAAAACGAGGTACCCATTCCAGATGACGTAAGGCAATCTGTTGTTAACCTGCTTGAAGAAATTGTTGATATAAGTACCTACCAGCTCCACTCTCAGTTCCCCTCATTTTCTCAGCCGCCTGTAGATTGGGATCTGAAAACTATTCTAGTCTGCCATCTCTTGAGGTCATAAGTTCTTTCACCTCATCCACAACTGACTTTCATACAAGAATTATTACAGTCAACCATGGCTAACCATCATCCTGATCTCATCATGTGCCGAAAGCAGCCAGGAATTGCCATAGGTCGTCTTTGTGAGAAATGTGACGGTAAATGTGTGATCTGTGATTCCTATGTGCGGCCATGTACTCTTGTTCGAGTGTGTGATGAATGCAACTATGGATCCTACTAGGGCAGGTGTGTGATTTGTGGTGGTCTAGGCATTTCTGATGCATATTATTGCAAGGAATGCACACAGTAGGAGAAAGATAGGGATGGATGTCCCAAAATTGTGAACCTTGGAAGTGCAAAAACTGATCTATTCTATGAGCGGAAGAAATATGGTTTCAACAAAAGATAGTTGCAGGTTTTTCGATACTTGAAGGAGTTTTAATACTTCAATGATGTAATGATCATTGCTACCTTAGAATTCTAGGTTGGTCATTTTTGGATATATATTTGTTGCAGAAGAGTAATTGTAGCATAAGAAGTTGGATAATATATGTTTGAAATTCTAACTGAAACTACCTTGGAACATTTCAGCCCGTGGTTGACAACATTTTTAACTAAAATTCACTAAACATGCGCACTGAAAAATGAACCGACGTTGTTTGGGGTAATATGGATTCTATTGAACATATTACAAATGTATCCCTCAATTTAATATTAGTTTTGTGAATTTTTATATACTATGAATTTAACTTCTATATTTAAATTTAAATTAAAAAAAAAAAGTACCTACCAGCTCCACGAAAGATGTCCAGAGTCTTTCATTGGAAGAGTAATCGGTGTATGATTGAAAAGGGTATAATTGTTACTGAATTATAGTATAGAAAAAAAATGGTATCGTATAAAATAGCTTGGTCTTCAGTACCATTACATACAAATATAACTTTTGATTTCTATGAACCATTAAGTTGATCAGTCACTTGTTTTAATATTCTCCACAAGGCCCATCTAATGAAAAATATAATAATATATATATATACTATATATTATATTCTGCTGAAGTAATGTTATCACCCCGGACCCTTGAAATCCATTGTACTAAGACATTGAAATTTCTTAGACTTTCAGAAAGTTTAATAGGAAATACATAAAGAACCAACAAGTCAAGCAGGAAGCTTCACCTGCCTATTTTTCTTATAGACCGCCAATCACATTACTTTCCACGTCACATAATCATGATGTCTACGCGCTCGTCAAGCCTTTTCATCCTCTGGATATATAATTCGGCGCCATCGAATCCAAGTCATGTAATCATATATATATTATAATTTTATAATATATATATATATATATATATATATAACATATATATACATATACTATATTATCACACATAACTGACATGATTCATTCATAATTGGCAATCATAATTTAATGCCTCAACAATTCAGTTGCTCCGATCCGATTTATCACCCAAGTCAGAGATTCCAGAGTTTAACATCACTTAACTATTCCTCGACTCCACATCGCTGATGCGAATTCGGCGGCCGATGCAAATTTCAAAGTCAACTTATGTATTAATTCCAGTTGTTCAAGGTGTTGCGTCTCGTGTTGCTTAAATACGTCATCAGCTATTAAAGATCCGTGCAGAGATGCCATTTTGAACCAGTTTAAGGCAGATGTGAAAGGTATTAAGAAGTCTAATTGTGATATTATGTGTATGGACGCGGGTTGTTCTAACTTGTCTTAACTACTGGGCATCATTAGGCGTTGCGATGCAAAATTGTTCGCATTAGTGGTCAAAGAGCTTTGTGAAGATCCTGATCTTTGCAATGCAGTATCTGATGGAGCAGAACAATATTACTCTGTAGCAAGTGATATGCTTATTTTGATTAATCACATTTTGGAGGCGATGGGAAATGGAGAGATGATTACTCCAATGTCATTCCGTGTTGACTTTTTACTAGTTGGACTGATACAATGGTGAAGCTCGTGAATAGTATCTCTTCTTCTGATCCGGTAATAAAGTCACTGGAGAAAGGTAGTATTTGCGTAGGGGAAACCCTCCCTTTGGTTGAACTAAAACGGATCTACAGCGTTTGTCAAAGCATTTTTCACCCGAAATTTCGATAGCGCGTGGTCTCTTCAAATGGTGGGCCAAGATAGTGCACGGTGCCATCATCTTAGACCAGCTTGTTTCCCTTAGAATTTTACTCAAATGTTTAGAGACACGTGGTTTGAAAAAAAGATTATAAAAGTTTTAAAATTAGAAAACAAACAGTCTGGGATGTGATAAGATGATTATCATCAGTGTAGGCTCGCGCGGCTGTAATAGGCCAAGGCACTTAAGGAGTAGGTAGATGCAGCACTGCACAAAGAAGCGGTGTTAAAGGCATGCGTCCAACCATGGATTGATGAGGCCTTCGTCATCACAGCAACGATTGAAGGCAAGCTCGTGCAGATGCAGGGGACGTAGGAGCACATACAGGGAAGCAGTTCAAATACTGCGGTCTCTGAACAATGCATCCAAGAGATATAGCAAGAAGCTGCTAAGTGCGTTGCTGACCTCGCAATGGTCCAAGCAGAGTTGGGAGGTATCCACGTGAAGATCTCTGCACCGACTAAGTGACTTGAGGGAGAGTCACGATGTTTTTGTTGGGGGCCTGTTGAGCGCGGGACCCCCAAGGGAATTTTTGGGGCTTAAAGCCCAAATTTTGACCATATCCGATGTAAAGACTCCGCGTTTTGTGGGCGCGGAGCGTGAGATTGTAAATGAGTCGTAGGGTTGTCCACCTTCATCTTTGTAATGAAGTGTCAGCTTGAGAGTTCTGCTGATGGTCCGCGGACCATGGGATTGTATAAATAGAGTGAGGCTCTAAGTTCTAAAAGTAGTTAATGAAATCAAGTAAGGAATGATGGAATAGAAGAATTAAGTCTGATCAAAGTGTAAAGTTGTGTCTTTGGGTCATAGAGTAGGAGAAGGCTCTGCAGCTATGTGCGCAAAGGCCTAGTATCCCGCACCTGAGTGCGCGAACCCCTGCAGCTGAGTGTGCTAGGTGAGTCGAGTCTGTAATTGTTGAAGAAGTAATAAAGAGGAGTTTCATATCATTTCTTTGTATCTTTTTCTGTTTTATGCATTAAAGTATATTGGGTATGAATTGCGAATTTACTGTTTAATTATTGTGCAAACTTATATGAATGTGTTGAATAAGCGAATATAAGATAAGTATCTGTTTATGCGAAGTTAACTATAGTTATAAGAAGATAAGTAAGATTCGCAGTGTGACTTAGGGAAAGAGCATAAATCGTTGCCCTAGCAACACGAAATCACCTTAGACCCTGATTAGGGTTGCACAAAGGTGATTATAACAGTGTGAAGATCCCGCGGGACAAGAGGGTGTGCGAAGTGACCTGCGCGAAGTCATTCCTAGTTGGATTAAGTTGACCCCTCAGACATCTCAAGGGTGCGGAAAGTTGGTTCCAGCATACCCCCATACTGCTTTGGGTGAGACCTCAGTCCGCGCTCCGTGGGCTATTGCCGAAAGGGCCAGTAGTACAGGGATTTTTTTGGCTAATTAACTCCGAACTTGGTTTAGGCCCCCTCAAGCCAACAACATTATTGGGTTCATATCATGATGTTTATTTGTTGATTTTTCTGCACAAGTTAATGATTGAAGATATGGATGAGCGTATTATCTTTTGCTAAATCATTCAATGACAGTCTAATAAGAAGAAGAATTTGAAATAGTTTTCCCCATAGTGGTTTTTTCCCTGGTCTCCGACCAATCCTGGTGTCCCTATGTGTGAATTATTTTCTTCTATTATTCCTTTATGTTTTGTTGCATTGATGATGATGTTGTTATTTCTACATAATTGCATATCATTGTTGAATAATGTTGTAAATATGAAGAATGATATGCTGTTATGGGGTGAATTTAATATGGGAATAATGGAATGAAATTATCAAAGAAACGAACATTATAGCCCTAAGAAAAATTAGTATGGTATTAGAGTTGGGTTGAAGAAAACTCATTAAAGATCGTCCCCCTATGAAGACACCTTTGACGGAAGCATGAGAATATGGAGGAGACCTAAAATAATTCTAGGGTTTGAAGGAAAGCCTAGGAAATTTGGTTATTAGGGTTTGATGGATATTATGAGGTTAGGGTTTGGGATAAACCCTAGTTTATGACAAATATTTGAGATATGAAATCTAGAAACCCTAGCATGATCAATGTGGAGATGTTCAAGCACTTGTGACATATTTGATGTAGCCCTAGATGGGATAGTCTCAATTAGGCCTTGGTTATTGATGAAGTTTATGAATATATTGAAGGCAACAATGTTATAAGGTCAATGGACACACACAACTCTTGAAGGTTGGTTCAAGAAGGATATGATCGCTCTCATTGAATATAACTAATTTTCGATTTATGTTACTTCTTTATGTCTTTAATTTTTTTTAGATTTATTGATTTGATCAATGATTATGCTTCATGCATGTGTATTTGAGTATTTGGATACTTCTAACCTCTTGATAAGATTGATAAGTAGATCCTTCTTGAGGATCACCTGAAGTGCAAGAAAGTATGGCTAGTGCAGGAAGAGAGGAGCTAGTGCTAGAAAGGAGGCACGTGATGAAAAGTTGAAAAAGTCCTCTAGCTGCCAATAAGAAGGTGCACAAGTATCTAAATACTACAACGTATATATGGTGTATTTTTTTAATGTTATGTTTGAATCAGCTGTAAATATTGGATGGCAAGATAATCCCTAAGGTATGATGAAAATATCACCTTCATGAATGACTCATATATCATATGAAAGTAAGTTTGATTCATGGTACTGATGATGATATGGTTCACTTGGTATTCTTAGAGTATCTTACATTATATTAGGTCATGATAAGGCTACTTAGAAACATTTATCCTTTGATATATTGGTATACTTGATATTTGACAAGCATCGTTTTTTTAGACATAATGGAGTTTATGAACTTATAAAGAAGGCCAACACATTATATATATGGTAGATTGATTCTATTTGTGATAAGCATGATAACCATTATTATAGAAGTGTAACGATAAGATTTATATTCGAGATCATCTTATTGACCTTGTGTAGATTTTTTATAAGCTCGGTGAATTGAATAATTTGATGATTGGATAATATGATAAAGAAGTGTAGTGATTATGATCTTTGAAGTATCATGATACACGTCATCTTCCCTAATCATATGACTCTAACCATTGATGAAATTTTGATGTCATGTTCATATGTGATGATGAAGTAGCTAATGTTGACATGTTATAACCATGATGAATATATGTGTGAGAACCTGATATAGTTAGATTTCATGATCTAACCATTTTTTTTATGCTTGAAAATATTATGATTGATAGGTTGATGACTTGAATAATAATGTCTAAGGTTGTTGCACATTTAGAGGGAGAATATATCCATAATATCCCCACACCTACTATAATTTCGATAGAAAATTATTTACTGTTGAGGTATGATTTCTAGACATAAATAAACTAAATATATGATATTGTTGGTTTGCAACAATTTCTATTCTGAGAAGAGAGGGTTTCCTTTAGTTTAAGCCCCAACCACATGGAAGCAAGAATATCAATGCGTTTATAAGCCTCTCAACCACACAAAAGAAATCCTATGTGTGTAGTTATGCCCATAGGTCACAAAATCTGAAACCTCATGCACAAAATTAGAAGTGATCCTGAAGCATGAAAGTCATATAGATATGGAGCAAGCAACAGAAAGTGCTATGAGCAAGAAATTTTGAATTTTTTACTGATTATAGAGAATATGAATTTGTTGACTAAACTTGTGTTTGCAAGTGACCAGAATATGCATATCAATATGTCATTTTGATTCAACCATTGAAGCTAGTGTATGGCAATATTTGATAACAGTTACAAAGGGTTTGATAAGATTTGGTGTGATTGGTATAGATGAGCAGCATTTGGAGTTGACATGATTTCTTGATTATTCTAATTTATATATATATATATATATATATATATATATATGTCTTATGGATTGATTGAATTCACAATGATAACAAATTAGGGTTTTTACTTGATGACTAATGATTTGACTTGAAAATTGATGATTTGCCTTGATGAAAGTTCTAATGTTGGAATCTATTTTGTATTGGCCTCATTGTTTTTGGCACATTGGTTGAGCTATAAATAGTTTCCCCTGATGGATAAACAGTATAAACAGTGTAAATATTGGTTGAATGGATGGAACGTATATGACTTGTCCCTGATGTATGCATTCATATGTAGTGACAAAAATAATTCATGATATGATTATATGGATGGCCTGATGAAATGACAATAGATGGAGTCATGACTTGGTACTTGGATGTGATATCTACTTTATACTTACTCTGAAGATTTTGACACAATGATATTGGCAGAAACCTTTATGATTTTGATGTTAGCTTTGATTTAACATCTAAAGCTTGATAAGTTGACTTAGTTGATTTGATTGATATTGATTTGTGTAAGGTTGATCATATTGGTTTGGTCAAGTGTTATGCTTCTAGATAGCATTGTATCATTTGAAGCAAGCTTCTCGAGCCAGGTATGTATGCATTGAAAGTTACCTGGTTAAGCAAGGAAGATGTGTCAATCCAAACCTCTACTTAAAGAGTGGTCCAAGGTATGAATTTGATTTTCGTTTTATATGTTAACGGTCTATTCTTGATAGTTAATGAGCCTCTAATGATCAAAGTAAGAGGGAGATGGCCTCTAAAATTCGAAATGAAGAATCGTGGCATGATGAATTATGCTCTAAAGTTGGGAAAATAAATTCTATATTGTGAAGTTATTAAAGAAACTGAAAATGTAAATATGTGGACATTCTGATTGAATTTCAAGAATTTATGAAAAGATATTATTGAACCTGACTTGGAAACTAATAGTTGATTGAAGCATTGATGTTGCACCCATATGTATATGCGCGCACGTGTGTGTGTGTGTGTGTGTGTGTGTGTGTGTGTGTTTGTTTGTGTGTGTGTGTGTGTGTCTTTTGCATAAAACCTGATTGAGTTGCTTCATACACATTGAGTTGCCACCAAGCACACTTCGATATATTTACATGAGATGATCAATTTTTGGTCTAAGATATCCTTCCTATGATATGTGACTACATCGATGTACTGATATTGTTTGGGATCATTATTGATGAACATGGCCACATTTGGGTGTTGCTTTAGTATGAGATCTGCCATGATAGTCTTGGATGAGAATTCCATAGCTTTAAGCATGACCGAGTTTAGTACAATGTTGTTGGCATCAATAGCTATGAGGCAGGCTGAAGATGCTCTCTGGAGAGTTGTTTGAGCAAGTTGTAGATATGATAGGGATACATTGTGATAATGTTGAATAGGATCTAAGTGGCAGATAATCCTGTATATAGCAAGGAATTATATCTCTTTATATTTTGAGACAATGTTTACGTACAAGACAAGCTTAGGCTTATGGTTTCCACCTCCACAGGAGGATGAATAAGGTATCCTTTTGTGATATATATTTTTGTTCTAAAATAATATTTGATTTGACGTCTTATATGTTGGCATTATGGCACAGGTTTGGAGCTATGGCACAGGTGTTGTCCTTGATGGCAACTCTCTTTAGTAACAGATCTCAGTTCAGGCACTCAGAGAGAAGAAAAAGACATATACGCAGGTTCATCTAAACAAATACGCGTATACACGCGGGTTATACGTTGAAAAAGCGCGTATATGTTGGGGATCATACTTTTGGTCCATGGTAGTTAGTCCTTGGGATTTGAACCTATGTTTTGGACCATGGCGTCTCGTCAGATGTGTAGATCCCTAGTTTTGGGTTCATGGTATTGAAATGTTATGGTTTTGGACCATGGTATTGAGGAAGGCCTAAGACTATAAAAGAGGAAGGAGATCATGTGGCAAAGGATCATCTGCATTATTATTGAATGTCTGATAAAGTGCTAGAGCTGGTATATTGGTAATTGGGTTGTGATGCAGATCTGGATCTAAATGAAGGAAGAACCTTAGCACAAAAGAAGGATAAGATTTATTCATGGATCATAATCTTTAAGCTTGAATGATAGTAGCTTTATATGATTTTGATCTGCTAGATGTGGCGCTTGCTGGATCTATAAGTCTGATAACCTGGGTTAATTAGTATTTGAATATCTGAAAGAGTGAGTTATCCTTTATAGATTTGTACGCAGGTTCAGTGCAGCGAAGGTGCGTATACACGCAGGTTTAGTGAAGTAATAACGCGTATACGCAGGTTTCTTCATAAACAAAAGCGTATGCACGCATGCTTCAGGATGATAAAGTAGCGTATATGTTTTAAACAGTGATCTTGCTGCTTCTGTTCATTACTGCTATGTTCTGGGTTCTGTTTTTGTGTGTGGTTAGTGGTACTGTGTTTTGGGTACAGCTGTCAGAGAAATATCTACTTGTTTCAGATCTATTTGGTGAAAGGTGATTGGTTGATGGAGAAATTCTTAACGATTGATTGATGTTCATGGATCCAATCTGAAAATTCATGAAACGTGGTCCCTGGAAGAAACAGAAGGTTGTAGCTTTCTGTAGGCCAGCACCTACGTACTAGTATCTTGGCTAGTGCAAGAGCTAAAGGGGGTTGTAGCTCCCATCAAGGAGAAGCTGGAGAACGAGAGAGGGTTGTAGCTCTCTGCAAGTTGTAGCCTACGTACTGGTGAAGGACTACACCAGTACATTGTAAAAGAAGTTTCTAATTTAAAAGAAGATAGAGACGAATTGCAGCAGGTGGTTTTCACCCACATTGGGTTTCCACCTTATATCTTGTGTTCTTGTGTGTGATTGTCTTTCTTCTCTGTTTTACTGTCTCTGGTTACTGGTTATTTGATTTTGCATCTCAGATTAACAATCATCATCAGAAAGTTAAAGTAAATTAAAAGATTGCTTTGTATACGCGGGTTTCATTCTGAATAATTGCGTATATACGCGGGTTTAATTAACTAAAATAGTGTATACAATTTGGTTTAAGAAAAGGAATATTTGACCTGATAATACTAATTCACCCCCGCTCTCAGTATTATTTCCAACAATTGGTATCAGAGCAGGTCCTTCTGAAGAAGCTTGATCACTTGAAGGAAGATCTTTCATCATGAGCAACTACAAGAGGGAAGCATCAATCAGGCCACCAGTTTTTGATGGGACAAACTTCGTATACTGGAAGGTAAGAGT
>APFE030194242.1:16907-46073 GCA_000404065.3 Pinus taeda | reverse complement strand
ATAGGCAGCATCAAGCACCAAAGAGCTTGAAGAATCAAGCCTTCCCATAGAAGAATCTGTCTGGATTGAGCATCACAGTTGGCTCTTTCCACTGTAGACCAAAAGTTCACAGAGATGGCAGGAAGAAAGGGAGTTTGTGAACTCTGAGTGGCTTGGGGAATCCAAGAACCACCCTGCCAAGAAAAATCTGTTGTCATGAGAACTCATATTGATTCCTTGCATTGTAAATCTTTTGCTGAAAGACACAATAAAACAAGGCCACGACTGAAGCTAGACTGGAGACGTAGCCCTGGAGAATAGGTGAACTCCTTATTAAAAATTGTTTTTGTCTAGTATTGCTTACTGTATTTCTCTGTTGTCTTTCCATTCAAAATGTCTGTGTATTCGCAATCTAATCGATCCGTTGTTTCAACAACACAGAACACACACCAACACTTGAGTCTATAATACCTTTTGTTTAATAAATCTTCAACTAAGGTCACTCATAGGGTGATTATCAGATCAGTTTCTTATTGGAGGTTTTTGCTGTTGATTTTCCCATTGATTTTTCCTATCCATGATATCTAATCTATCCATGATTCTTTCTAAACTTTTAGCTAAAACATATACTTTTCCATCTGAAGTTGAAGCTTCTTCTTTAAATGGAACTTTCTTTTCATTCCTCATTCGTGATTTCCTAGCTAACAAGTTGGCTTCTACACTGACAACATTACTCTGCATTTGCTCAAAGGGTTCAGAATTTCTCTCCCTGAGCTGGTATGACATATTAGCATCAAAACCATCATGGAACTTAATCAATTCTAAGTCAAGTGGGGGCTTAATGTTAGCTGGAATTGCATTATAGATATTATTAAACCTGGTGCAATAGTCCTGAATTGACTCGTTGGGATTTCTCGTAATATTGTCATATTCAGAAAGTATCTCTAAGGGCTTCTTTTTTCTTTCCCACCTATCTATGAATAACCTTCGAAATTTTGCTAAGACTGCAATATGGTTGGCAGGAAAGGCTTTGAACCATTTCTTTACATCACCAGTTAAGGTTTGGGAAAAGAGTCTCATTTGGACGTCTGCCTCATCTATTTCATGTAATTCAAAAAATTCTGACATCTTGTTTACATGCTGATGGGCAGTGTAATGACCAGTAGCATCAAACAAGAAAATATATCTGATAATCTACAGGCATGGAATGAAGTTGGGTATTTAGGACAAGAGGAGCATATCTGTTTCCCATTGTTGTGATTGTGGTTTGACTGGGGAGTAAAGTTGAGGTGGTTGAATAATGGTTTGAAACTGATGCATGTGAACTAGATGATGATGAATTGGTACTTATAGGTTGGTGTGGAAGTGTAGGTATAAATGGTGGGGATGAATTTACTTTTGAAGGTATTATTCTGGGAGTTGAAGGAAAAAATGGTGAGCTCAAACTAAAAGACAATTGTTCAGAAAGCTCAGGGGTGGCAACAGTATTAATGGATGATTGAGGAGTTCTCAAAATGTATTCATCTATTGATTGATTTGCCTGTTGAACTTCAAGATCAACAACAAAATAGGGGTCTAGAATAGTTTCATCTATTGCAGTTTTAGATTTTGTTCTAAATAATGATAAGTCAAATGGCACATCAAAGGGAAGTTCTTCCAAAAATAACCACTCATCAGGACATGAATTAGCTTTAACTAATGGTATGTAAACAACCTGAGTTTCTTCTTTTTTGGATTTCCTTGAAATTAGGTTAGGATTACCAACTGCTAGGGCACGGTTTGGGTCTGCATTAGCCCTAGTAAAATGAGTCTTCCTAGAAGCCATAATTTCAAAAATTTTAATTGCTTTTGTGAGATCTTGCAAAATAACTTCTAATAAATCACTTTAAGCGGCTCAAAATATAGATGTAAAATTTCTTAAATCTTTGTTAGGACTTGAGGATCGAAGTCCCCAGTATGGTCACCACTATGTTATCTCTCAGTATTTTCTCTAGAATTTATTGGAACAAAGAAAATGGTCGAGGTAACTACTAACTGACTTTGGAGCATAGGTTCTAGCCAAACTAGGCTCAGAGAGGGCTCTCTCTATATGATTTAGCTTTGTTTGTTGGGATTTTAGGCTAGTTATGGATTACTTAAGGGGTTTTCATTTGTTTTAGATTGGGTGGTGGGATCTCTTTAAAAAAATAGGTAAATCGATGTTGTTCAGACCATTGGGCTATGGAATCAAGAGATAAGGAAGTAGGGCTAGATGAACTCAGTAAAGGAGATTTTCCAAGGGCAAGGTAGCAGAGTATACTTCAAATGTTTGATATAGAGAGGTGGAAGGTTTTCACTCGGAGAAGGAGAGCAGTTAAGGATTCTCTACATGTCCGCCTATAGCTTAAATTCCTTGAAACCAATTTTTCAAACCAATCTTATGCAAAATTTAAAAAAAAACTACACATCTTTTTTTCACTTTGTAAGAGCTTGATATTGAATCTGTTGTATATCTGCAACTACAGATCTCGAATATTTGAAATCTTGTCCTGTGGTGTCCCTTTGAGTCCTATTTCTAACCTCGCAAGTCTGATCAAGGTTAGATTCTCCAAGGAATAGTTATGCCAAATCTCCCACGATGACCTGATTATAGACTAGTTCAGTAGAGCGAACTTGTACGATGTACAACATGTCACTGTTTCGATCTTAGTAATTGAAACTGATACACAGAAAACTACAGGCCGTCCTATTTCTGAAAATTCTTACGAAATTTCAATCTGATGCTCAAAACAAAAGTTATGACAAGTTTCCCTAGGTCATTTGTTTGGAATGTAATTCGGGAGCCTGCAAAAACCCTAACTTCCTGAGATCATATCTCCGTAAATATAGTGAGACAAGCTCTAAAATTCGCACCTGAAGTTTAGAGTGCTTGTGGCTCAAATGGGGTTTTTTTAGCTTTTAAAACATCGTAGAAACAAAGTTATAATGAAAATTCCATGATGACCTGTTTGGAGCAGTGAATCCCTAGAATCCAAAGCTCTCATACCAAATGTTAGGAAACTAGCTCACAAAAAGATAGAAAATATAGATCAACACCTTATAAATCAGCCTCTTCGTGGGGGAAACCTCCTTTACATTACACAAATGAAAAATTCATGGATGATACAAATGACTAAACCTCCCTTCAATATATAAGAGTCTAAGGGGTCACAATATAATCAAGCTGACATAACAGTAATAACATAAAGGCACAAAAATAAAAATAGTGGGTTTCTATGGGGCATACTAATAAAAATATGGGGACAATAAGGGCACAATAATAAAAATAAGGGATACATTGACAATACTAATGGTGGAATCACTAGTATTATAGGGGCCTAACAGGATTTTTACGCTCTCCACCATCTTCGCCAACTTTTTTCCCTTATTGAGATCATTTATCTCTACTGAGAGGAATTTTGGGCATCAAAGTGCCATTAACCCCTCGGAACAGGCAACCACCATCAACCCAAGGCCTTCCGGGCTTTCACAACTATCTAGCATGTTAAATTTCTGTCTTTAGCACTCTTTCCCATAACAATTTACATAATGAAGCATATGAACATTATCATTAACAAAATAAACATGCATGTACACCATGCATTGACACCTAACCCTCAACATGGTTCCATAATATCTAGATTGATAGAAAACATAACTAACATACATGTTGTATACATTCTAATTTTCCAAGTAACACAATTATGCATATCATATAACATTATACTTTCTCATTTATGGTTGTAATATGATTTTACCTTCACAGGTTTTCTTGTGGCCATTAAACTGCCACTACTTAATCCCATCACCAATGTTATTCATAAATATGCATTATTTATAGGTATTCACTTGGTCACTAAGCTACCACTACTTAATCCCATCAACAACGTTAGTCATAAATATGCATTATTTAACAAGTATTCACTTTTTGAATCATTTCGAATTTCCACGGTGTTATTAACAGACCGATAAATGAAGTAACTACAATTCAAGTAATTAAATCAAATTCAATTCATTCATATAAGTTTTATTAGTTAGTCGTGAAACACTAACCAATCACAACTACGAACCATCTTAATGCAACCATGAGAAAACTTAATCAACAATTAGTTATTACAATCAAGTCTCACTACTTATTCATTGTTTATTTTCAATATCTAAAGGGGTTCTTCCAATGTCCTTTTAAAACACTCTATTGTCTTATTCAAGGATGTTCCCCATATTTACATTCATGCATTCACTCATTAAAAGCAGTGCATGTAACTTTCATGTTCATTAAGTCTATCATTAATTTTTCCATATTTGCAAAAGTTGGTAGTTAATTGTCACTTTCTTTAGTGAGTGTTTAGGATTGTTCATAAGTCTGACAAAGGTTTTATTATCTTTTATCCTCATCAAGATTCAAATGTCATGAACATAGTTTTGTAGCAAACATACTACTCCTTGCAGTTATAAACATGAATCACACATATCATGTCAAAAATAGTGTACTGCATATATTAATATGTAGGTTGTTAGACTCATACTTGAGTTGATGCTCACTAGTAGCATACCTCGATTTCCTTTCTACTTAAAAATTCCCAAATGCGTTAGTGTTGCAACCTTTATCTCTGATACCACTTGTAACATACCCCGGTAACCTCACATAAAAATGCAGGGAGCTAGATTTTTTTTTACACAAATTACCCACAAGTAATTATCCAAATCATTATTCCAAATTCCTCATTAACCATTAGACAGAGTGTTCATTAGTACATAAAGTAACTTTCAATAGAAGACAGTAAGTTGCATAACCATTAACAACCATTGTTGTAGTACTATTGTAGTATATTTAATAAATTGTTTGATGAACCTTGCATCCATTTCATGATTTTGTTAATCAGATTAATTAATCACATACTTGACGTTATGAATATCACATTAGATAAGGAATCAACATCATTAAAGAGACACAATAATCAATCACATCATTGAACACCGATATACCCTGGAAAAGCTGTAAGTATTCTTGCCCATGAGAATATTTCAGAAATTACCCTCTTTAATCTATATTCACTTCCACGAAAATGACTACGAAATCCATTTTCAAGAAAAGAGCATGCATTGTATCTTTTCTTACATAAAAGGCATATGCAATGTCATATAAAGACAAGAAAGCTTACTTATCTTTTAACGCTGCAACAATCTATATGGTAATAACAATCTTTATCTACATGTAGTAATATATTTTCTTTTTACTATATATATATATATATTCATAAATCTATGATAATTGCTTAGTTTTTCCATGCAAAACGCAACAACATGATATTTTCGAAAAATCTAAAGAAACGATTTATTCTTCTCCATAAAGAATGGATTTACTTATCTATTAGTATAATATATTTGGATAATCTGTTGCGGACAAGAGAAACACAATGGCTTTCAATAGTCCATGGTTTGGAAGGTTGATGGCAATTTACAACTCTTTCTTTACCCGCTATGAATAGGAGATTGAGGCCAATGAAGAGTATCTATCTCCAAGCTACTACCCACTATGAAGAGGTGATTGAGGCCAACAAAGAGTATCTATCGCCAAGCTACTAAGCTTAGAGTGATTGTCTTTCCCTGATCTCTACGCTTAGAGTGATTGTCTTTCCCTCATCTTTTCTTTGTGAAGGTATTTAGCAATGAAATCTACAAGAATATAGAGCATAATTGCGTGGCTACCAAGGAAAAAGGTTGAATATTAATGGCTGCTGCAATAACTACAAGAGTATAGAGCATCATGCCGTGGCTACCAATGAAAAAGGGGGAATATTAATGGCGGCTACAACTAGGGCCTTTTTGTTGAGCTTATAAAATGAGTCCAAGTACCAAACTTCATGAGTTGTGACTATATGTTTCTTAAATTATTTTTCCCCCATCCACTAGAAGGAAAGAAAACCATTTAACTTGCTCACACTACTCCAATCATTTCTTGGAACCCACAATAGTAGTTACAAGTCATTCCATAACTACTTGATTCAAAACTTCAACCAGTTAAATAATAATATTCTGTAATTACATGAGTTTGGGTAAATATATTACATTTGATCACCATCTATCCAAGACCCATATAAATTAAAAAATAAATAAATTATTTTTAATATAAAATAAAAATGCATTTTAAAAAAATAAGAAAAATAAAATAATTTAAAACTTAAACCTTTTATTTAAAACTAAAACTTTATTATTATTAAAAAAGTATTTTGAAAACTCAATTACTTATACATTTCTTAATAAATCCTAAATTATTAATTCAATGCATGCATTACATATATTATTTATTCGGTTCATTGAATTCAAATTCTTGATGCCTACATGAAAGACCAACATAAATGAGTGTTCAATAGATCTTTCATTAGATCTTGAAACGATCCAGTATACTCTTTCCCTTTAATTCCTGGTTCCAGAAAGCTCCTTCAAACTCTTCAAACTTGTATCCTCTATACACAGCCGGCTGATGTTCATCCACCATGCTAGTTGCAGGGGCAATAAAAGCATCGTGTCCAGGAGAATAAAAAGTGGGAATTGATATGCGTGCACTCTGCTTATTCGTTATTACTCGATGATCCACGCTCTTAAATTTCCCATTGCTCACAACCTAATACAATTCAAATCACACACAACACAAATTGAATGATTAGTATCAAATTCTTGCACAATGAGAGAAAATAACTTAACTTTATAGATCTGCGCATTCTTTCTCACCTGCAGCTGATCTCCCAAATTGACCACAAACGCGTCAGCTATGGGTTCTACAGAAGCCCACTTTCCATTTCTGAATACTTGCAGGCCACTGACATTATCGCTTTGCATTAACACAGTGATGGCACTTGCATCTGAATGGCTTGCTGCACCAATAGTAAGATCTGGGTTTGGGCATGGAGGATAATAATTTATACTCATCATATGGCTATGTTTTCCAAGAATTTTATTCAAGTAATTGGAATCTAGCCCCAGAGCTTCTGAAATTGCAGCCAGCAACCTTTATATCAGTGCTCTCAGCTCACCAGAGTACTTGCCCGCAATTTCTCTGTAACAAAACTCAGGTCAAAACAGCTAAACTTTTCCATGGTGGGTTAAGATGAATCTTTTCTAGTGTTCTGTCTTAGATATTTTATAACAGATAATGGTTTGCTGATTACCTGTAGGCTGCTGGTTTTTCAGGCCAAGAGCCGATGACTTCTTCTAGAGGATGACAAGGGTGAGTGAGATAGTCCAACCAGTTGAGAACCTTGTCTTTGTTAAGATTGAAGCTGGTAGAAAGCCGGGCTAGCTGCTTTATGTCTTCTGAGTAGAGACATGCTCGGTCTTCGACGGGCATTTCGAAGAACTCTTTGGCTATCCCCATCATGCTTTCCATGACATTCTTTGGCACGCCATGGTTCACTATCTGATATCAATAAAAAATTAGTCAATCGGATATGAAACTTGACACAGAAACTATATTATATTAATACCAGCATACCAATAGAGATGTATAGACTCAATAGTCTGCACATTCAACCAAAAGTTTAAGTATTTGAGGGGAGGTAGAAACCTGGAAGAAACCATCCTCTTCGCATGCAAGTCGGATTTGATGGACTACTGTTGCTCTGTTAGGGCCATCGAGGTCTTTTAGGTCTATCACAGGGATGCTCTCAGAGTAAGAGATCTGAGACACCTGTAGGCGTTCATGGGGAGGCAGGATATATCTTTCCTGCACCTCCAGGTTGTTTGTTCCATTGGATATGAGCTTCTGAATGGCACTACTCAGCTGTTGGGTCTGCGCATCCATTGTAGAAGACATCTTGGTCCAATATGTGTGCTACGGGAATTTATAGAGTACAACAATATTACTTTTCTGGCAATATTAGATAACAATCCACCAATCCTTCTGCGCCAACGTTGACGACAAAGTACCCAATTCTGCGCCACCGTTGACGACGAACTACCCACTTCTGCGCCACAGATGAATTTAGAGCGCTGACGATGGAAGAGTTGGTCCGTGCATTCAAATAAGGCGCACATTCGTATTTGTTAGAGTTATAAACACATTCTATTATATAAAGTTATAAACACATTCCAGAACGAGGAAACCTATTTGTTAAAGTCCATGCAGACCTGAACAGCAAGTTTGAATTTAGAGCGCCTGACGACGGAGTTTTTAGGGGATGCGAATCACGCTTTCGAATATTTTGAAATCGGATTTGTTAACACATTCAAGAACGAGGATTGGATTTAGAGCGCCTGACGACGGAGTTTTGTCCAATATAGTCCACGACCGAGGAAACCTATTTATTAGATTTGTTAACACATTCAAGAACGAGGATTAAATTTAGATCGCCTGACGACGGAGTTTTGTCGGCATGCGAGGCACACTTTTGACATTGGTTTTTGATAAAGGCCGTTTCACAGCACGAGTGACTTCATCGTTCATCTCACCTTTTAAAGCAACTTTACTCGGTAAACGAATCATTTTTTCCATTTCTTTTTTATTTATTTGTAATTTTTTAAAAGATAATGGAAAAGTGAAACAACGATAATATGCTTTTTAATTAAAGAATTGATCGAGTTTTATGATTTTTAATTTAATTTTTTAATTAAAGAATTTATTGACTTTTATGATTTTTAATTTAATTTTTTAATTATAGAATTTATTGATTTTTAATGATTTGTACAGACACTTTTTATATTTATATATATCTATATATGTATGAAGGGTGGGTAAAAAAATGGTGGCCAAAATATAATGAGAGTAGAATGAAAGAAATATGGGGTGAAATTATTTTTTTTTTATTACGTAAGATTATAGGAATTATTTGTTTGTATAGAGAAATTTTTGGAGAAATCACATCGAAGATTTTGGTTCTATGTCTTTTTAGCTCTATAGTTAATGGTCTTCCCGCTGACATGTACAGTTTTGCTATCTATAGGCTTGGTCTTTTTGATGTCTCAAAGGGTTTATCCTATTTCTGCTCCATGGTTTACCATTCTATGTCAGGCTTCTATGGCTGGTTTATGCATCATTGTAATGGTCTTTTCCCAAGTTTGGGATGGCTCAGTCTCTCCGGAAAGCAAGCATTCTTATGCTCTTGTCTGAGGCCTCTGCCTCTTTGTAACTTTATTTTCATTTTCTCTTAATAGAATTAGTCTTTACTTAGAAAAAAAAAGATTAACTATATAAATCTATATATATTCTATGCATAATTAAAGTTTAACATTTAATAAAAAGAAATTCTAATATTACTAAAACATTAGTATAAATAAAAATAATGTTGATAGTTATATTATTTATTATTAAACCAATAAAAAAAGATTAAATATATAAATCTAAATACATTCTATTGTATAAAAAAGAGATTATAATATCTAAAACATCAGTATAAATAAAATAATGCTGAAAATGATAAATATTATTGATAATTAAATATTATTCGACAAAAAGTAAAGAAAAAAACCCTAGACAAAGAAGGAGAAAACTAAGAAGAGAGGGCAGGAATCCAACAACTCCTAATTTTCTAGCCATCGTCCCTATTAATATTACTAGAATACCTCTCAATTTTTATGGCTTCCCTAAACTTCTAATGGTGGAAATGAGAAAACTTAGCGATAACCTTAGCCTCCTCAATGCATATATGATGCTTGGTCTTCTCTGCATGTTCGACTAAAGCTGAAGATTTGGTCCTCCGATGCTTGATATCAGCAACATGTTCCTTGATCCTCTAGTTAATAGAACAACCAATTTCACCGATGTATGAGGTTCCACAAGAACAAGGGATGATATAAACACCTTTCATATCCATAAGGTTTACACGGTCTTTAACAGACTTAAGGGAACTTCTAATGGTGCTGAGGACCATTGTGTCCCTCACCACCACCTCCACAACTAACTCTATTATTTTTAATATAATTTTCATGTGGAGTTTTGCCAAATTCCAACACAGATGGCAAGAAATTGTTATTTCTAAGTCCCCTTCCTCCACACAAAGCAATTCAATTGTTTCAAAGGAAGTCTTCCCATCTCCCATGAGGAATTCATGTATCTTACTTTAGAGGTAAATCATTATACCACACAACAACTCAATATGTCAAAATGAAAGCAAATATTTCAAGACAACAACTTCTTCAAGCACCAGGGACTTAGGTGGCTAGTATAATTTATGCCAAAGAATTATATAGGGTATATACAATAAAGTAAGAAAGTAATATTGTGGGGGAGAATTATATAGGGTATATACAATAAAGTAAGAAAGTGATAAAGACAAAGGAGGAGGAGGAAAACATAGCTCTAGCATCGAAGGGACAACATAAGACGAAGTGAAAGAAGGACATTTCAAAGGTGAAATGTTTCAATTGTGGTGAGATGAGCCATTATGCATCCCAATGTCCTTTGAATAAAAAGAATAAGGATGAGAAACATGATCCTAAGGCTGCTTCAATAAAGATTGATGAAGATGAGTTTTCCATAAGTGCCCTTGCATCTCTAGGAGGGAGATGGGGTGATATTGAGCTTTAGTCGGGAGGACTACATGTGGGAAGTATCCTTGAGGAGTCCACCTCTTGGATCAATTCTTTACTACAGGAGCCCAAAATTCAGCAGAAGCGAGATGGAGTTTGTGTCAGATGATGTAGTGGATTGTTTAGAGGATAGATGCAGTAGCCTGAGACCAAGAGCTAATAAGCATAGAGCAAGTTTGGCAGTAGTGCAGTTGGAACAGTGCAAAAGTCAGCAGTAGCGTAGAAGATTCAGAGGGTCAAATACTAGAGAAGTCAGATTCCAACATCCATGGTATTATGTTGAACACATTTAAGTTCAACTAATTTTGGATTTTTTTAGTTGCTTCTCTCAGCAACTGAGTTGTAGTATGGATGTAGTGTTAGTAATGGTAGTGCTAGCAGCATAATAGATGCAACATTTGAGAGGAAGTTGTAGTACATATGCAAAAGTGGCAGTGACAATGTCATGGACAACAGTATAGTAGTAACATTAACACAATGTTGGTGGCATCAACAGTGAAAAAGGAGGTGCTTCAAAAATAGAGCATTATGCACATGGATATTGTTGCTAGAGAACTTTCCTCGCTGAGGGAGTGTTAGTTTTTGGTAGCATTGGAAATGCTATAGCCTTGAAAATTGGTGGAGAGGCTAAGGCACATGAGTTCCAAAGAACCTAAAAACCGTTTGGTGAAATTCCACTCAGATTATATTTTATTAAAATAAATAATATTTTTGAGGGAGTTCCTTAGTCTAAACTTAGGGAAATTAAAATATTAATGGGTATTAATCAAAATATGGGTGAGAATGATCTAGAAGGAAGATCAAGTGATGTTTTAATCTTATCAATTGACTAGAGACTTAATCTTGGTCATTGAAGTCTCAATAGGAAAAGTGTAAGATGGAGGCTTGGGTTTCATTTGGAAATAGACACATAGAGAACGAATTTATCTAGAGTTTGATTTTTGGGGCTAGGAAGCTGAGAAATTCAAACTAGGTGATCATTCTGCAGCAGAGGGTCAGTGATAATCTAGGAGAAGGAATTTTCAGAGAATATTGACAGAGAGGTGGAGAGAGATTACAGAGAGGCAGCATAGTTGTCGGGAGTGTTGACGTTGGGTCAGTCTAGGCCCACAGAGTCTTGATGTGGAGCCAAAAAGGACTATGCAGAGGGAAACATTGTCTGTCACGTAGAAGCCAGAACTGTCGGAAACAACCGGAACTACTAGGAATTTACAGAATAGATGGGATAGATGACATAGAGGGCAAAGGAGCTGATGCAGTGCCAGCGCAGAAGTAGTCGAGGTTAGCCAGTCTTGTGCCGGATCAGCCAAAATTCTGTAGGGTGAAGTGAGGTAAAACTCAATCATATTTTCTGCCAGTATTATCTCTATAAAGGATTTCTATATGAGCGTCCTACATTTGTATTCATATATTTCTCTTGCATAATAATAAACCCTCAGAACTGTGGCACCAATTTTCCCGCATTGGGTTTTTATGGGGACTATTGTGTCCAAAAATAAGTGTGTCTTATGTATATTGTTCTTTGCTCTATTTTCTATTTCATGAGATCAAATATTTAATTAGTGTAGGTTGCAGAAATAATTGGCTTCAGTATTCAAAATAATAACTTGATGAATGTAATTTAAAAATAAAGTAGGTGAAGTAGATTCAGATTTGCTGCAGTAGGGGTTCCTTCAGTGTAGGAATTTTCACACGATGGTGAAACCACAACTTGGAATAACCAAAACCCAACCAATAAAAAATAATTCCCATTCATGAAATGGATTTATCCTTTTCTACTTTGAGGGTACTAATACAGGATCTGTAAAACACAAGAGATCCCTCAAAATTGTCTCTTGCAAGTTCATTAAATTCAATTGTATCATCCATTTCCAATGGATAGTGCTAGTTAACCAATATTTCTGATTACAGACCTAGGATGTATGAGCGCTATAGAACTGGTCTTAATAAAAACAAAATTAGAGACATTAACATTGCCTAACAAGAGTTTTTGTTGGTTTTCACTTACCCAAGGAATGACAAATGTTTATGAGTAATCAAAAGACACATTTGTATGGACTGGTGCACGTACAAACCATTTCAACACAATTGGATGGATAGGCAATTCATGGTATTTGATAAACCTCCTTATTATAATATGGAGGTACCTCTATATTTCTTAAGAAAGTTATGGGAAAAGTTTAGGCTAGGACTCCATATAAACTACTTTGACATGGGATAAACCCAAGGGCAGGGTAGTGAGTCTACACAAGATACATAAAATGCTAGGTGCAACCTAACACTAAGTCCTTGTCCACTTAGACGAAGGCATAATCCCCCTACCCAACATCCTCTTGTAATGGATATCAGTTTTTTTCTATGTGGTTCGTGGTCCCTAGATATCGGTGACTGGATCCATAAAATAATTGTACTAGGTAGATTTTCCTGAAAGGATGTAACAACTTCTGGGGTAAATGTGCATAAAAAAAAACATAATAGGAATAGAAGTACAATAAACATATCAGCTATCAAAATCCATATATACATCAATACATTTGCACATGAAAATCAGGGGAATGAATTTTTTTCATTAATAAATGCAATGAACCAACCAGAGATAGGACTACCATGTTCCAACCGACCATAGATTGGCTAAGCCGAGTCTCTCTACAGCCAATCACCCATTTGCCATATTCCAAGCATGAATATGGGATCCCATAAAACACATCAATCAAAACTCATTCAGGGCTCCAAAGGCCACCCACCTCAACCCATCAAAAAATGATTCCACCTCACGGTTGGACATCACCAAAAGCCATCATCATATTGGTCTCCATCCAAGCCTTCCAGGGCTTCCAGACTGTTTGTCGAACCAAGGCTTCCAGAACTAGTAACTCAACCCAGAACTTATACAAGGCTTCTAAAGAATTTGTCCAACGAAGGCTTCTAGGACTAATAACTCAACTCGCCAAGGGCTTCCGGAGCATTTTTCCAATTAGGGCTTCCAGGACTAGTAACTCAACCCAAGTTGTTACGAGGATTCCATAACGTTTTTTCAACCGGGGCTTCCAGGAGTAATAACTTAACCCAAGCTAAGGAAAAATTAGAACAAAAAAAAAAACAAAGAAATGAAAGTAAACCCAAAATCACCATGGCTATCTAGGAAATGGCAAGGCTAGGCAATCCGCTATTAATCTAGGAAATCCTCCATGCCAATGATAGATCACAACCAATAAACCACATGCATGTGCCATGCATGTCAAAACTAGTGAATAAATCATACATGCAACTCAGTACCTACAAGAAAATATGATGTAGTTGTTAATGTTGATGCCTTGTTGTGCTTTCTTACTCTTCCTTTTCCTTCTTGCTCCAAGAGTCCGAGTATGCCACACCCTCGAAGAGTGCTCCAAGAAAACCCTATGTAACCAAGAGTACGAGAGAGAGAAAGAGAGAGAGTAATGAGAGAGCTCCAAAACTGAACTGACCAAGTCTTTCCCACTGATCCTCATAAGCCTTTTTATTAATGAGGCCTCTATTTTCTTCATTTTCCTTCAATTTCCTCCTCACATGAAAAATTTGACCTTTCACCTTCCTTTTCTCCTAATTTCCATTATTTTCATAAATAAATGTGCCAAAATACCTTTTCGCCTCTTTAATGACTTAGCCATTTCCTTTGCCAATTTCCTTACCCATAAACAATCAAATGAACACCCCCTAGGATGTCTTTTCCACCATTAAGCTTGGAATATGTGTCCCAGTCATCCGTGGTTATTGTTTTTAATATTTATTACATGGAACTTTCACCAGGGCTTTTATAGAACCCTCCCCCTTGGGGGACACCATCGTCAATGCTTAATCACACATATACCTCAACAACCTACTAAGAGAAGACACACCACTCATGGAGCTTTATAACCTAGCTCGATGTAGTATTTACAATGAAAGATATGCTCAAGACATAATATCATGAAAACATGACAACATACCGCATAGTGGAGCTTTATAACATAGCTCATTACGATATTTACAATGATCATCCTACTTAAGAAAACTCATATGACATCATAACATCATGATAACATATCCACATGACAGTATAATAACATAACACCCATACCGCATAGTGGAGCATTATAACACACCTCGTTATGGTATTTACATCCATACATGGCTGTACATATAACAACCTCATCAAAATATATATACCAAAACATATGCCAAATCATATATTGAACATATATGAATCATACACTAATCATCATATAGCATCTATCAAAACATCATAAGGCATATATCAAAACATCATATAGCATGTATCAACCAACATAAAGCATATATCAAATCATCATAAGGCATATATCAACCATCATAAAGCATATATCAATCACCATAAAGCATATACTAAACCAACATAAATCATATATTAAAGCATCATAAAGCAACTACCAAACCACAATAAGAAACCACCAAACCACCATATCAACTGCTAATTCTTGTAGTTGATTTCAACTACCCAATCGGTCATGTTCATGATTCATGTACTATGCACATAACTTCCATCAGTTTTAAAATAAATTAAAATAATTTCACATCATATCTCATTGGTAGTTCATTAGTAAGCTACATTTGCAATCATGTTCGCTTCCTATCACAATATGTCAAACTAGAATATTTGACCAGATCAGCATGTATAAAAATATCACATTAGGTTACCTCAAAACATAACGACCAAAATCATAAATGACATGTAACCATCATAAATAAGAATCATAGATCACATGTAATCATCATAGACCATAATCACAAATCAGATGCATACTAAAACCAAAATACAATACCGATACTTATCCTTTCATCAATCCTTAGCTTCTACCTTCATCTTTATTTCATACAAACTTCGGATCAGTTGCTACACCCGAAAAACACCCAATGCCTTCTCCTTAACCATGTGCATAGACACATAGTGTGCAGCACAAACATATGACCACACAGCATACCACACCATGAAATACATGCATCTACACCTGACATACAACACATACACCTACACCCAGTATATACAATACAATGCATCCATCTATACTCGATGTGTAATACCACCCAATACATGTACCTACATAGAGTACAACACAACGAGTACACATGCTACAATTCCATAACTACATGATGCACATACATAATATTGTATGACCATAACACAACATGGATGACATGCACACAATACCACACGTACACCAGTACCATATGTACAACATGTACACAGTACCATTGGTACACCACACCACTTACACAATGTTTGCACAACATCACATGTACATGGCACCACCTACACAACACCACATGTACACTACACCACATGTACACTACACCACTATACAATACGTACACAATGCCACATGTACACAACGCCACATGCATGACATGTACATAACACCACATGCATACAATGCCACTTGTACTATATGTACACAATACCACATACACATGAAACATCTTGTACAATCATGCACACCACACCATATGTACATAGTACCAATGTACATGTGGGCAGGATCCTTGAGGAGTCCACCTCTTGGATCAATTCTTTACTGCAGGAGCCCAAAATTCAGCAGAAGCAAGATGGAGTTAGTGTCAGATGATGTAGTGGATTGTTTAGAGGATAGATGTAGTAGCCTGAGACCAAGAGCTAATCAGCATAGAGCAAGTTTGGCAGTAGTGCAGTTGGAACAGTGCAAAAGTCAGCAGTAGCGCAGAAGATTCAGAGGGTCAAATACTAGAGAAGTCAGATTCCAACATCCATGGTATTATGTTGAACACATTTAAGTTCAACTAATTTTGGATTTTTTTTAGTTGCTTCTCTTAGCAACTGAGTTGTAGTATGGATGTAGTGTTAGTAATGGCAGTGCTAGCAGCATAATAGATGCAACATTTGAGAGGAATTTGTAGTACATATGCAAAAGTGGCAGTGGCAGTGTCATGGACAACAATACAGTAGTAACATTAGCACAATGTTGGTGGCAGCAACAGTGAAAAAGGAGGTGCTTCAAAAATAGAGCATCATGCACGTGGATATTGTTTCTAGAGAACTTTCCTCGTTGAGGGAGTGCTAGTTTTTGGTAGCATTGAAAGTGCTATAGGCTTGAAAATTGGTGGAGAGGCTAAGGCACATGAGTTCCAAAGAACCTAAAATCCGTTTGGTGAAATTCCACTCAGATTATATTTTATTAAAATAAATATTAATGGGTATTAATCAAAATATGGGTGAGAATGATCTAGAAGGAAGATCAAGTGATGTTTTAATCTTATCAATTGACTAGAGACTTAATCTTTGTCGTTGATGTCTCAACAGGAAAAGTGTAAGACGGAGGCTTGGGTTTCATTTGGAAACACACACATAGAGAACGAATTGATCTAGAGTTTGATTTCTGGGGCTAGGAAGCTGAGAAATTCAAACTAGGTGATCACTCTGCAGTAGACGGGCAGTGATAATCTAGGAGAAGGAATTTTCAGAGAATATTGACAGAGAGGTGGAGAGAAATTACAGAGAGGCAGCATAGTAGTCGGGAGTGTTGACGTTGGGCCAGTCTAGGTCCATAGAGTCTTGATGCGGAGCCAAAAAGGACTATGCAGAGGGAAAATTTGTCTGTCATGTAGAACCCAGAACTGTAGGAAACAATCGAAACTACTAGGAATTGCCAGAATAGATGGGATAGCTGACATAGAGCGCAAAGGGGCTGATGCAGTGCTAGCGCAGAAGTAGTCGAGGTTAGCCAGTCTTGTGCCGGATCAGCAGAAATTCTGTAGGGTGAAGTGAGGTAAAACTCAATCATATTTTCTACCAGTATTATCTCTATAAAGGATTTCTATATGAGCGTCTTAGATTTGTATTCATATATTTCTCTTGCATAATAATAAACCCTCAGAACTGTGGCACCAATTTTCCTGCATTGTTATGGGGACTATTGTGTCCAAAAATAAGTGTGTCTTATGTATCTTGTTCTTTGCTCTATTTTCTATTTCATGAGATCAAATATTTAATTAGTGTAGATTGCAGAAATAATTTGCTTCAGTATTCAAAATAATAACTTGATGAATGTAATTTAAAAATAAAGTAGGTGAAGAAGATTCAGATTTGCTGCAGTAGGGGTTCCTTCAGCGTAGGAATTTTCACACGATGGTGAAACCACAACTTAGAATAACCAAAACCCAACCAATAAAAAATAATTCCCATTCATGAAATGGATTTATCCTTTTCTACTTTGAGGGTACTAATACAGGATCTGTAAAACACAAGAGGTCCCTCAAAATTGTCTCTTGCAAGTTCATTAAATTCAATTGTATCATCCATTTCCAATGGATAGTGCTAGTTAACCAATATTTTTGATTACAAACCTAGGATGTATGAGCGCTATAGAACTGGTCTTAATAAAAAAAAATTAGAGACATTAACATTGCTTAACAAGAGTTTTTGTTGGTTTTCACTTACCCAAGGAATGACAAATGTTTATGAGTAAACAAAAGACACATTTGTATGGACTGGTGCACATACCAACCATTTCAATACAATTGGATGGATAGGAAATTCATGGTATTTGATAAACCTCCTTATAATAATATGGAGGTACCTCTATATTTCTTAAGAATGTTATGGGAAAAGTTCAGGCTAGGACTCCATATAAACTACTTTGACATGGGATAAACCCAAGGGCTGGGTAGTGAGTCTACACAAGATACATAAAATGCTAGGTGCAACCTAACACTAAGTCCTTGTCCACTTAGACGAAGGCATAATCCCCCTACCCAACATCCTCTTGTAATGGATATCAATTTTTTTCTATGTGGTTTGTGGTCCCTAGATATCGATGACCGCTAGATCCATAAAATAATTGTACTAGGTAGATATTCTTGAAAGGATGTAACAACTTCTAGGGTAAATGTGCATAATAAAAAACATAATAGGAATAGAAGTACAATAAACATATCAGCTATCAAAATCCATATATACATCAATACATGTGCACATGAAAATCAGGGGAATGAATTTTTTTCATTAATAAATGCAATGAACCAACCAGAGATAGGACTACCATGTTCCAACTGACCATAGATTGGCTAAGCCAAGTCTCTCTACAGCCAATCACCCATTTGCCATATTCCAAGCATGAATATGGGATCCCATAAAACACATCAATCAAAACTCATTCAGGGCTTCCAAAGGCCACCCACCTCAACCCATCAAAAAATGATTCCACCTCACAGTTGGACATCACCAAAAGCCATCATATTGGTCTCCATCCAAGCCTTCCAGGGCTTCCAGACTGTTTGTCCAACCAAGGCTTCCAGAACTAGTAACTCAACCCAGAACTTATACAAGGCTTCTAAAGCGTTTGTCCAACGAAGGCTTCCAGGACTAGTAAATCAACTCGCCAAGGGCTTCCGGAGCATTTGTCCAATTAGGGCTTCCAGGACTAGTAACTCAACCCAAGTTTTTACGAGGATTCCATAGCGTTTTTTCAACCAGGGATTCCAGGAGTAATAACTTAACCCAAGCTAAGGAAAAATTAGAACAAAAAAAAAACAAAGAAATGAAAGTAAACCCAAAATCACCATGGCTATCTAGGAAATGTCAAGGCTAGGCAATCCGCTGTTAATCTAGGCAATCCTCCATGCCAATGATAGATCACAACCAAGAAACTACATGCATGTGCCATGCATGTCAAAACTAGCGAATAAATCATACATGCAACTCAGTACCTACAAGAAAATCTGTTGTAGTTGTTGATGATGATGCCTTGTTGTGCTTTCTTGCTCTTCCTTTGCCTTCTTGCTCCAAGAGTCCGAGTATGCCACACCCTCGAAGAGTGCTCCAAGAAAACCCTATGTAACCAAGAGTACGAGAGAAAGAAAGAGAGAGAGTAATGAGAGAGCTCCAAAACTGAACTGACCAAGTCTTTCCCAATGATCCTCATAAGCCTTTTTATTGATGAGGCCTCTATTTTCTTCATTTTCCTTCAATTTCCTCCTCACATGCAAAATGTGACCTTTCACCTTCCTTTTCTGCTAGTTTCCATTATTTTCGTAAATAAATGTGCCAAAATACCTTTTCGCCTCTGTAATGACTTAGCCATTTCCTTTGCCAATTTCCTTACCCATAAACAATCAAATCAACACCCCCTAGGATGTCTTTTCCACCATTCAGCTTGGAATATGTGTCCCAATCATCCGTGGTTATTGTTTTTAATATTTATTACATCGAATTTTCACCAGGGCTGTTATAGAACCCTCCCCCTTGCGGGACACCATCCTCAATGCTTAATCACACATATACCTCAACAACCTACTGAGAGAAGACATACCGCTCATGGAGCTTTATAACCCAGCTCGATGTAGTATTTACAATGAAAGATATGCTCAAGACATACTATCATGAAAACATGACAACATACCGCATAGTGGAGCTTTATAACATAGCTCATTACGGTATTTACAATGATCATCCTACTTAAGAAAACTCATATGACATCATAACATCATGATAACATATCCACATGACAGTATAATAACATAACACCCATACTGCATAGTGGAGCATTATAACACAGCTCGTTATGGTATTTACATCCATACATGGCTGTACATATAACAACCTCATCAAAATATATATACCAAAACATATGCCAAATCATATACCGAACATATATCAATCACACACTAATCATCATATAGCATCTATCAAAACATCATAAGGCATATATCAAAACATCATATAGCATGTATCAACCAACATAAAGCATACATCAAATCATCATAAGGCATATATCAACCATCATAAAGCATATATCAATCACCATAAAGCATATACTAAACCAACATAAATCATATATTAAAGCATCATAAAGCAACTACCAAACCACGATAAGAAACCACCAAACCACCATATCAACTGCTAATTCTTGTAGTTGATTTTAACTACCCAATCGGGCATGTTCATGATTCTTGTACTATGCACATAACTTCCATCAATTTTAAAATAAATTAAAATAATTTCACATCATACCTCATTGGTAGTTCATTAGTAAGGTACATTTGCAATCATGTTCGCTTCCTATCACAATAAGTCAAACTAGAATATTTGACCAAATCAACATGTATAAAAATATCACATTAGGTTACCTCAAAACATAACGACCAAAATCATAAATGACATGTAACCATCATAAATAAGAATCATAGATCACATGTAATCATCATAGACCATAATCATAAATCACATGCATACTAAAACCAAAATACAATATCAATACTTATCCTTTCATCAATCCTTAGCTTCTACCTTCATCTTTATTCCGTACACACTTCGGATCAGTTGCTACACCCGAAAAATACCCAATGCCTTCTCCTTAACCATGTGCATAGACACATAGTGTGCACCACAAACATACAACCACACAACATACCACACCATGAAATGCATGCATCTACACCTGACATACAACACATACACCTACACCCAATATATACAATACAATGCATCCATCTATACTCGATGTGCAATACCACCCAATACATGTACCTACATAGAGTACAACACAACGAGTACACATGCTGCAATTCCATGACTACATGATGCACATACATAATATTGTATGACCATAACACAACATGGATGACATGCACACAATACCACACATACACCAGTACCATATGTACAACATGTACACAGTACCATCGGTACACCACACCACTTACACAATGTGTGCACAACATCACATGTACATGGCACTACCTACACAACGCCACATGTACACTACACCACTATACAATACATACACAATACCACATGTACACAACGCCACATGCTTGACATGTACATAACACCACATGCATACAGTGCCACTTGTACAATATGTACACAGCACCACATACACATGACACATCTTGTACAATCATGCACACCACACCATATGTACATAGTACCAATGTACCACATGCACGCAATGCCACTTTTACATAGTACTACATATCCAACACATACATGGCATCATCTGTACACATCACTGCATATCCAACGTCTGCATAGTACCATATGCACACAACACCACATATCCATCATGCACATAGTACAATATGTACACAATACCACATATCCATCATGTACATAGCACCATTTATACCTAGTGTTATCACTCAATAGTTTCTCTTGAAGTTATTGGAAGAAATAAAATGGCCAAGGTAACTACTAACCAACTTTGGAGCATAGGTTCTAGCCAACCTAGCTCAGAGTGGGCTCTCTCTATATGATTTAGCTTTGTTTGCTGGGATTTTAGGCTAGTTATGGATTGCTTAAGGAGTTTTGGTTTGTTTGAGATTGGGTGGTGGGATCTCTTTAAACAGATAGGAAAATCGATGCCTTTCAAACCATTGGGCTATGGCGTTAAGAGATAAGGAAGCAGGGTTGGATGAACTCAATAAAGGAGATGTTCCAAGGGCAAGCTATCAGAGTGTATTTCAAATGTTTGAGACAGAGAGGTGGAAGGTTTTCACTCGAGGAAAGAGAGTAGTTAAGGATTCTCAAACCTAGATAATTAATGAGGAAGGAAGATGCAACTAAAATCGAAGGGAAACTAAGGATCCTTCAATCTGGATTACTTGGTGATTCAGCTTAAACTAAAGAGATATTAAGGATTCTTTAATTTAACTATGAAAATAAAACATTCAAATGCTTAACTATTAACATAGAGTGTTTTTTAAACAATTTCTGAAATACGTTTCCAAGTTAAAGAATTTAGATTGAGATATATATAAGGCTGTGAATAACTTTGATAAATTGACAAAGATACAAGAAAAATAGTTTTTTGGAATACGCTCAACACATGAATCCCTGGCACAATTTGATATTTTTTTATTAGTCCATCTTGTTGGCTCTTCAATTGGTACAATAGCCTTTTGTTCTTCTAGATCAAGAAGCCTACATAAATGTACAATAGTGTCAACCCTACATACTTCTAATTGTGAAGTATATATACATAGCTTTTTTACAAAACATCTCAAACTAAATTGAGATTTATTGACTTTTATGATTTTTAATTTAATTTTTTAATTATAGAATTTATTGATTTTTAATGATTTGTACAGACACTTTTTATATTTATATATATCTATATATGTATGAAGGGTGGGTAAAAAAATGGTGGCCAAAATATAATGAGAGTAGAATGAAAGAAATATGGGGTGAAATTATTTTTTTTTTATTACGTAAGATTATAGGAATTATTTGTTTGTATAGAGAAATTTTTGGAGAAATCACATCGAAGATTTTGGTTCTATGTCTTTTTAGCTCTATAGTTAATGGTCTTCCGGCTGACATGTACAATTTTGCTATCTATAGGCTTGGTCCTTTTGATGTCTCAAAGGGTTTATCCTATTTCTGCTCCATGGTTTACCATTGTATGTCAGGCTTCTATGGCTGGTTTATGCATCATTGTAATGGTCTTTTCCCAAGTTTGGGATGGCTCAGTCTCTCCGGAAAGCATTCTTATGCTCTTGTCTGAGGCCTCTGCCTCTGTGTAACTTTATTTTCATTTTATCTTAATAGAATTAGTCTTTACTTAGAAAAAAAAAGATTAACTATATAAATCTATATATATTCTATGCATAATTAAAGTTTAACATTTAATAAAAAGAAATTCTAATATTACTAAAACATTAGTATAAATAAAAATAATGTTGATAGTTATATTATTTATTATTAAACCAATAAAAAAAGATTAAATATATAAATCTAAATACATTCTATTGTATAAAAAAGAGATTATAATATCTAAAACATCAGTATAAATAAAATAATGCTGAAAATGATAAATATTATTGATAATTAAATATTATTCGACAAAAAGTAAAGAAAAAAACCCTAGACAAAGAAGGAGAAAACTAAGAAGAGAGGGCAGGAATCCAACAACTCCTAATTTTCTAGCCGTCGTCCCTATTAATATTACTAGAATACCTCTCAATTTTTATGGCTTCCCTAAACTTCTAATGGTGGAAATGAGAAAACTTAGCGATAACCTTAGCCTCCTCAATGCATATATGATGCTTGGTCTTCTCTGCATGTTCGGCTAAAGCTGAAGATTTGGTCCTCCGATGCTTGATATCAGAAACATGTTCCTTGATCCTCTGGTTAATATAACAACCAGTTTCACTGATGTATGAGGTTCCACAAGAACAAGGGATGATATAAACAACTTTCATATCCATAAGGTTTACGCGGTCTTTAACAGACTTAAGGGAACTTCTAATGGTGCTGAGGACCATTGCGTCCCTCACCACCACCTCCACATCTAACTCTATTATTGTTAATATAATTTTCATGTGGATTTTTGCCAAATTCCAACACAGATGGCAAGAAATTGTTGTTTCTAAGTCCTCTTCCTCCACACAAAGCAATTCAATTGTTTCAAAGGAAGTCTTCCCATCTCCCGTGAGGAATTCAGGTATCTTACTTTAGAGGTAAACAATTATACCACACAACAACTAAATATGTCAAAATGAAAACAAATATTTCAACACAACAACTTCTTCAAGCACCAGGGACTTAGGTGGCTAGTATAATTTATGCCAAAGAATTATATAGGGTATATACAATAAAATAAGAAAGTGATATTGTGGGGGAGAATTCTTTACTGCTAACAAACAGTTCTTAAACCACAAAACCATAAAATTCTCAACATTTGAGCATGGAAATAGTAGACCCCCCAAAAATTTGAAATTAAATAAGGTGCTCACATGAGGATGATGCCCTGAAAAGTGGAAATCGGGCCATCACAAATGCACACCCACTGAAACACATGTGTTATCCTAGGAGCATGCATGCATTCATAGGCATCCAAGTTTAGCAAGCCTTAAGATGTGAACCAAGATACTAACTAGGCCATCCGGTTAGCATGGATCACGAGTGAATGTACAATCGTAAGAATGTGCACACACTCTTAAAAATATGCACACCTTCCTAAGAACGTGCATGTGTTGCTAGGAATGTGCAGACCTTACTAAGAAAGTGCATGTGCTCTTAGTAACACACACAAATTCTTGTGCGACTAGTTTTTATGTGCCCAAAACCCTATTTTTTGTGATTTTGGGATCGCAATATATGTTTGTAAGGGTTATTGGGAAAAATTATTCATCCTTTGTCTACAACTATTTTCCAATCAATGAAATACATCTTCTTTGTGTTCTAGGTAAGCAGTCTAATGGATTTTTTTCTTTTTTCATGTCCTAAAATTTTAGTCCAAAATTGAGAAAAATCCTTAATCATACCTTAAAAAAAATCACTATATTGAATTGTAGAAAACTTGGTTACCATCAAACCTAGTAAGAACCAAAACCCGTGATGTATTAGTTTTTGGTAGCATCGTAAGTGCTCTAGCATTGAAAATTGGTGGAGATGCTAAGGTACATGAGTTCTAAAGAACCCAAAAACCATTTGGTTAAATTCCACCCGGATTATATTTTATTAAAATAATAAATATTTTTAATGGAGTTCCTAAGTCTAAACTTAGGGAAATTAAAATATTTATAAGTATTAATCAAAATATGGTTAAGAATGATCTAGAAGGCGGATCAAGTCATGTTTTAATCTTAGCTGTTGATTAAAGACTTAATCTCGGTCGGTGAAGTATCAACAAGAAATGTATAAGATGGAGGTTTGGGGTTCATTTGGAAACACATACACAGAGAACAAATTGATGTAGAATTTGATTTCTGGGGCTAGGAAGCTGAAAAACTCAAACTAGGTGATCATTCTAGAGTAGAGGGGTAGTGAGAATCCAGAAGAAGGAATTTCTAGATAATACTGATAGAGAGGCGAAGAGATCTTGTAGAGAGGCATCAAAGTAACCAAGAGAGTTGATGCTAGGCAAGTATGGGCCCACATTGACTTAACGTAGAGCTAGAAAGGACTGTGCAGAGGGAAATGTTTCTTGTCATGCAGAAGTTGGAATTGATGGAAACAATCAAAACTGTCGGGAACTCCTAGAACAACCGGGATAGTTGACACAGAGGGCAGAGGAGCTGATGCAGGGCCTATGCAGGGCCAGCACAAAAGTAGCCTGCGTTAGTCAGTCTTGTGCCAGATTAGCCGGAATTCTGCTAGGTGAAGTGAGGTAAAACTCATTTAGGTTTTCCGCCAGTATTTTCTCTGTAAAGGATTGCTAGATGATCATCCTAGATTTTTATTAAGATATTTCTCCTACCTAATATTAAACCCTCAAAACTGTTGCATCAGTTTTCCCACATTGGGTTTTTCCGGGGACTAATGTGTCCAAAAATAAGTGTGTCCTACGTGTCTTGTTCTTTGCTCTATTTTCTATTTCATGAGATCAAATATTTAATTAGTGTAGGTTGTAGAAGTAATATGCTTTAGTATTCAAAATAATAACTTGATGAATGTAATTTAATCCTTCCAGGGCTTCCAGACTGTTTGTCCAACCAAGGCTTCCAAAACTAGTAACTCAACCCAGAACTTATACAAGGCTTCTAAAGTGTTTGTCCAACGAAGGCTTCCAGGACTAGTAACTCAACTCGCCAAGGGCTTCCGGAGCATTTGTCCAATTAGGGCTTCCAGGACTAGTAACTCAACCCAAGTTGTTACGAGGATTCCATAGCGTTTTTTCAACCAGGGCTTCCAGGAGTAGTAACTTAACCCAAGCTAAGGAAAAATTAGAACAAAAAAAAACAAAGAAATGAAAGTAAACCCAAAATCACCATGGCTATCTAGGAAATGGCAAGGCTAGGCAATCTATTATTAATCTAGGCAATCCTCCATGCCAATGATAGATCACAACCAAGAAACCACATGCATGTGCCATGCATGTCAAAACTAGTGAATAAATCATACATGCAACTTAGTACCTACAAGAAAATCTGATGTAGTTGCTGATGTTGATGCCTTGTTGTGCTTTCTTGCTCTTCCTTTGCCTTCTTGCTCCAAGAGTCCGAATATGCCACACCCTCCAAGAGAGCTCCAAAACTGAACAGACCAAGTCTTTCCCACTGATCATGATAAGCCTTTTTATTAATGAGGCCTCTATTTTCTTCATTTTCCTTTAATTTCCTCCTCACATGCAAAATGTGACCTTTCACCTTCCTTTTCTACTAATTTCCATTATTTTCATAAATAAATGTTCCAAAATACCTTTTCGCCTCTTTAATGACTTAGCCATTTCCTTTGCCAATTTCCTTACCCATTTCCTTTGCCAATTTCCTTACCCATAAACAATCAAATGAACACCCCCCTAGGATGTCTTTTCCACCATTCAGCTTGGAATATGTGTCCCAGTCATCCGTGGTTATTGTTTTTAATATTTATTACATGGAATTTTCACCAAGGCTGTTATAGAACCCTCCCCCTTGGGGGACACCATCCTCAATGCTTAATCACACATATACCTCAACAACCTACTGAGAGAAGACATACCGCTCATGGAGCTTTATAACCCAGCTCGATGTAGTATTTACAATGAAAGATATGCTCAAGACATAATATCATGAAAACATGACAACATACCGCATAGTGGAGCTTTATAACATAGCTCATTACGGTATTTACAATGATCATCCTACTTAAGAAAACTCATATGACATCATAACATCATGATAACATATCCACATGACAGTATAATAACATAACACCCATACCGCATAGTGGAGCATTATAACACAACTCGTTATGGCATTTACATCCATACATGGCTGTACATATAACAACCTCATCAAAATATATATACCAAAACATATGTCAAATCATATACCGAATATATATCAATCATACACTAATCATCATATAGCATCTATCAAAACATCATAAGGCATATATCAAAACATCATATAGCATGTATCAACCAACATAAAGCATATATCAAATCATCGTAACGCATATATCAACCATCATAAAGCATATATCAATCACCATAAAGCATATACTAAACCAACATAAATCATATATTAAAGCATCATAAAGCAACTACCAAACCACGATAAGAAACCACCAAACCACCATATCAACTGCTAATTCTTGTAATTGATTTCTGTTACACTGAATTTTGTCACCTTGACTATCTGCAGTTATATGGCCCCATCAATAGCCATATTGTCCTCTTTGTCAAGCCCCATACCTCTGCTCTTCATGTCAAAACTTCAAAAGGGAGAAAGTCACTTGAAAACATGTTTATCTCTGGGTACGCAGGTTCTCTCTACCTTGCCTGCGTGTACGCACCCCAAATACACTTTACCTGCGTATTTATACGCTCTGTATGCTAAAGCTTGGGTGCGTACCCCTGTAAAGGTCAAAAGGCGCAAGTTTCATCTTTAAAAAGTTACTTGTGGTCACTTCTAGAGCCTTCTAGAAGAGTTTTTGACGTGTATTGAGCGCCTCCAGATGGTTCATGCACCCCTATGATAGAGGAGCTTATCCCATCAAGAGAGGAGCTACCCCATCCAAAAGAGGGAGTATCCCATTGATGTTGGAACTGAATAAACTCCTCTAGAATACTATAAATACAGGCATTGGGCCAAAGGAGGGGAGGTTGAAAGCTGAACATTCTAAAGGGTAAATGCTGCTGGAATTAGGACTTCCTTTGTTGACTTGTGAGGAGAGATCACTATCCTTCCTTGTTGCCATATTGGGAGTGGGTGAGCTTGTCAAAGTAGAGGAAATCTCTTGTTGGACCCTGGGAGGAGCTTGCACAACACCAAGGCTCAGGTTGTAATGGTTCCTTTTTTGTTTCCTTAATACAAATAAGTCCATTCTTCTCAATGATTTGTTGTTAATGAATTATTTCATGTACTCCTTGGTCTATGTGATGAATATGCTTTGTTTTATGAAATATTCAGGTGTTATGTAATCGTTTGCTTTGTTAGTGTATGCAGGTCTTAAGTGAAGGAGGAGCTCATCTGGATCAGCAAGGCTGGACTGCTACAACAAGCGTTGGACCTAAGGTAAGATCGAAAACACTTGGTCTCTCATAGAATAATGTGTGTTTAGAGAAGGATTGCTCTTGTTTGGTTTGTTTGTCACTAGAGAGTCTTAGACTACTAGGGAGGTTAGGTTTGTCCGCAAAAATAACTCTTTCTGCATGACAAATTGGCGACTCAACTGGGGAATCCATTGATGTGATTGATTTTTCCTTTGAGCATTACTTTGATCTGAAAAGAGTCTTGTTTCTTTTGCTTTTTGGTTGCTTGACTGTGTTTTTGGGTGGCTTAGCTTAGGGTCGAATTAGAACTTAGGTTTTCTTTGTTTTACAGAAGTACACACCCTCTGAGTTAGACACAGTGCGTACTTTTACGCACTGTATCTGTGTACACAGAGCGTGCACGCACCTGGTTAAACAGGCTGCCTGTGTACCCTGTTAAAATTAAGAGATTTTCCCTTTTTTATCATTTTTTCCTTTTGAATTTTGTTTTTCTTAGTATTTACTGCCCAGATCCACTGGTTGACTGTCAAAAATCTTCACCTATACTTTTTCCATTAGTGTCGAAAGTTTTAGTGAAATTCCTTGAGATTTTAGCCTTAGGTTTTGGTTTTTATATTGGTCCTGTAGTGACTTTGGGTTTAGAAGTCGCAAAGCCTTAGATATCTCTGGTTTTGTCAGTCTTCTTAGGAGTCGG